>APFE030457862.1:0-18932 GCA_000404065.3 Pinus taeda
ATTTAAGTTTCTGAAGCTTCGTAGAAAAAAGTTATGGCAAAAATTCCACGATGACATGTTTGAAGCAGCAAAACCCTAGAATCCAAAGCTCTGATACCAAATGTTATGCAACTAGCTCATAAATAGATAGATCAAAGACTTAAAAATTATCCTCTTCGAGGGGGAAACTTCCTTTACATTAAATAAATTAGCAATTCTTGGATGATACAAATGACAAGTCCTCCTTTGTATATATAGGAGTCTAAGGGGTCACAATATAATCAGAGCCTGCATAACAATAATAATGTAAGGGCACAACATAACAATAAGGGGGATACACTAGTATTATAGGGACCTAACACTCTAGAACTTGACTCCCTTTGAGCCTCTAGAATGTGGATCTTCTTCCCTAGAACTTGTACCTACCCCTCTAAAGATTGCACCCGCATGTGCTTCTCTAGAACCTACATCTGGTTCTCCTGCTTCTTCTTCCCATGATCCATAGGCTTTGTCATAAACCTATATAGACCATGATCTCTAACTCCAAGCATAATACCTGCAAAGCTAGAGCCTCTAGGATTGAGTCTTTCCTTCCTATCCTGGAATAAGACCTCAAACCCATTCTTCTTTATCACTAAGATGAATATCACATTGTATTTGAGTCCTGGTACAAACAGTAATTCTTGGACCCACATCACCCATCCTGTCTTCATCCTGAATGGTACAAATCTCGATTGTCATATCTCCTTCTAACTCTTATCACCCAACATCATGTGCAACTTCTAGTCCCACTCATCTAGAGTCTCAAAAACCTCTTATGACCCTGTCATACTTTTCGACACACCATTATCCATGTACCATCCATCCTCATCGATTGTTCCCTGTGAGAAATGAGAGATCATAGCAAAGTCCTCCTCCTCTAAGCTCTTGGTGAGAGCATCTACCTCAGTAGAGGTGGCAACACTGGTGACCTGCTTCCAATTCTTCTTCTCATCATCTCTCGTCTTCTTCTCCATCGGAAATCTTGACAAAAAATGACCCATCTCGCCACAGTTGAAACACTTGATTTTACTCAAGTCCTTCTTCTGCTTACCCTTCATTTGTGTTGTAAATGCCTTGTCATCATCTAAAGCCTTCTTCTTCGAATGAATATCCTCATCTCACAACTCTTCCTGACATTAGGGGAAATTTGAGGTCTAATTGGGCCTCGTAAGGAAATTATAAAATAATAGTGGAAATAATAAAATAATATTAGATTACATCATCAAAGTTTAGAGGGAAAAAATAAAAAACTATTTTTCAACTCGTATTTTAAACTTATCTCCCTATGGGTTTACTCAAATTTCAAGCGGAAACACTCGTTGGATGTAAAATTTGATTCCTCATCCAAGGAGTACCCATGTTGCATACTTTTGATACACCCTACTACATGAAAAATGATAAATACATGAAATTCCATGTATTTCTCATTTTCGTGTGGCAGGGTCCATCGAAAATATACAACATGGGTACTCCTTGGATGAGGAATTACATTTTGCATCCAATGAGTACTCCCGCTTGAAATTTGAGTAAAACATTAGGGAGATAAGTTAAAAATACGAGCTGAAAAAGTAGTTTTATTAATTTATTATTTTTTAATCTTTTTACTTTTTTACTCCAAAAATGGTGAATCGTCCCTCATGGTTGACATCATCTTCTTGAATCCTATTGGTTATTATAAAGTTTGTTTTGGTTGTACAATTTTTTAGGAGGCCCATTTTACACCTCAAAATTCCCCTCATGATGAAGTCGTCCCACAACCTATTCTAGTTAGGCAACTTCTCTCTAGCAACAATCCCCTTGATGAAGGGTTTCCATTCCTTGGTGAACCCTTTTAAAGAAATCCTCACCATATCAGAATCTAAAATAGTCACACCGACAGCAGCAAGCTCATCTTTGACTTGAGACAATATCGTTAGATATGAATTCACTCCTTCACCCTGTATCATCATGGTGGAATTCAACTTATCCTCCAATATCAGTACCTGGTTCTCGTTCTTATTCTAGAACAAATTCTGAAGAGCATCCACTTCAAATGTGCATTGTTCTTCCCAGACAAATGAGGTACTAGGGGATCCTTCACACCATCAAGGATGACCAATCTCGCCTTTGTATCCAATTCTTCATACACTTCCATCTCCTTAGGGTTGGTTGGCCTTTTGATATCTTTATCGACGAACTCCCAGATCTTGTTGACTTGCAATACCAACTTGATCCTTTCCTCCCAAGGACTATATTTTGACAACCCTTCCAACCTCTCCTCATACCAGACACCAACCTACAATTTCGACATCGTAGTGATCCCTTCACCTACAATGTGACCAACTCCCTCTTAGGTTGTACTTCGTTCTGCACTCTTTTGATTCATTGTCTCTCAAAGTAGCTCGAACAAGCTTTGATTCCATGTTGAATTTCCACGACCCTAGTGCTAGGATAGAACCTTGAAATCTTTGGCACTACCAAACCAAGAATCTCAACAAAGCTACTTTTCACAGTAGAATATAAACAATAGTAAATCACACATGCACAATTATCGACAACTTTTAACAAATTTTCAATCCAACTTCGTTATATTAATCAACATATAATACAATTGTATAGGGCTCATGTACAAGGGATAATTTCCCTCAAATATCCACAAGTACAAGAATATAAGATGCAATGACAATATCGCTATAATCTCAACATCTATGTTGTATCTCGCCCTACAAGTCTTTTTCTTCCATTTGGCTCTCTAGCTGCCCTTTAGTCCATCAAGAAACAAAACATAGAGACTCGAGGAGGGTTGCCACCTATCATTGTTGCAAGTCACTTTTGCTTCAAATGAACACGGGCTCATTGATTTTCTCCTCTAGGCTAGCCAACACCTGAGCTCTAATATGTCGATATAGTAGTTTATTTAATCCATCAAAGAACTACACATTAGGCTTAAACTATTCACACAACTTCATTTTTCAAGCTCCCTTTGTGACTACTTGTTGATGGCTACTCTTGGACACCAACGTGTTCCCACCCAACAATCCAATGATTCCCAATACCTCTGTCAAAACTCCACTGTGAAATTTTCTCCTAGGAAAGGCTTCCACCACCAAGTCAAGCCTTACAATATGCTCCTGTAGGCTAGAAAAATTGTCCAAACACTAGGACATTCTTTCACCTAGCATCAAAATCAACTTGAGATCATTAACCAACCATACATTGATTTTTATTTAGACTGGCGTAGATTTTTATTGATGAGGTTGTCTGGTTAGGGCTTCCAACAGCCACCTGTCAACCTTATTTTATACCCTTAAATATCCTTCTACATCTACAGCATATTCCCTTATCCTTTTTGTTTTCCTTTGTTGACTTGTAGGGCTTAATTCATGCTATTGTTCACACAAAAAAACCCACTATTCACTAAGGAACATACCTCGACTCTATGTGCAGACTCTTGTACCCAAACACAACCCTAAATAGAGATGTTATGTGCCACCAACTCACCTTTACACAACCCAGACTTGTCCCTTGAGGCTTTGGCCTACTTCTGTCCTTACTCGGCCCCTAGAAAAGAATAATTTCATACCCAAATGACTATCCTTCTTCAACTTCGGCCTCCTTTCTGAACCGTATCTACCTCAGATAATCATCTCCTATGATTTGATGCACTTGGGATGATTAAATGATCTCACATACACCTTCTATTTATATCGAAAAGAAGGATCCATAAATTCTTAAATAGACATGTCCTTTGGACATAACTATCTTCAAGCCTACATGACTTGAAAGCCCAAAAATCAATTATTAACTTCAAAAATTCATATATCATATTTTACAACTTGGATTTTAAAGATTTTCATTGTGTCGAATACTCCTTGCCATCCTCTATCGTCTCCATCCATCACGTATAAAATTCCTCATGATTTTGTCCCAAACATTGATGGTTGTAAAAACCCAACCTTGTGTTCCAAGCCCACAATGACCTATTTTGGTGTTCCAATCTCCAAACCTCGAACCCTAGGGCTTGGAGTACCTCCCAAGCTATCAAAAATCAACAAGGGTGCTCCATGTGACGACAATTTCTAGCTTTTTTTCTTTCTTTTTTTCTTAAAAAAAAACACGGGTAAGTGTATCTATAAATATAATTGAAAAACTTTACAACTTCCATACTTAAGCACACCATATTTATTAAATTTTAAAACAATGTTCAAAACAATAATGCATGAAATATAATGAAGAATGTTCAAGTTATTTACTTAATAATCCATAAATTAAATTACAAGAGTTAACGTTCACCCAATGGAAGTTATAATCCTTAATGCAGGCTTTCACAATCCTTTTTCCTTGCTTGTCATGGATTCAATGATCAACATTCTGCAATTTCCAAACCACTCCGTTTTCCACCCTACCAATTCTAAGGTACTCTTCTTCCCTTTGGCCCCCCCGAGCTACAATGGGGTTGTAGGTAGCAGAAGAGAATAACACTAGCCAATAGGAATATGGGTCATAGCCCTAATCTCCCCAGATCAATGATTCCTATCTACATATTCTCGCTGTGACAATGACCCTCCAAAATTTTTGCCTAAGTCAATTTTGGAGCCTACATAAACTATCATTTCAAGCCCCTTAGCATCATCAAGTTGTATGTTTTGTTATTTTCATGTTTTCTCCTAGTGGCACATCCTCCTAAGTCAATGTTTTCTAAGTGTCGTCATCTAACCTTTAGAAGCGCTTATGTTATCTTGTTCATGGTTAGGTGACCTCGTGACTTTTCTTGACAGAGAAACTAGCCTTTTCACCATGTACACACATGAAAAGCACACAAAAGCAAACAAAATCAAGAAAATTCACCCTTAAAGGAAAAATCACACTTCAAGTTGACGAAGACTTACTCTTGTGTTGAGTGCACTCCTTGATCCAGGTGGCTCCAAAGACACACATAGGACAAAGAGGGCTCATGAAAGCTCGAAAATCAAAGTGATCAAAATGATTTCGAACTAGGACTAAAGCGAAGATTTCATCGTCCTGATCGCGGTGATGTGAACGGTTCGTCAAACCGAGTTAGTATGCGAAAGTTAGAAGCAGAAAAAGTTCGGTTGACTTTTTATTGACTAGGCAGGCTTAAGAAGGCCACAATTTGGACAGAACCCGACCACTGGATTCTGGCCAACCTGGATCAAATTCTGGGCAAATTTGTGGCCCGATTAATTTGTCTTCTTCGGCCTAAAATCCGAATAATTTTTAAAGGCCATATTTTTTTTAAAATTAATAATTAAAAGAAATATATGGTAGCGGACCACCACCCCCGCCACCCCTCATACCCCTCATAACAAAAATATATTAAAAAAAGGGGCAGGCGGCCATGACCCTACCACCCCCGGAACCTTAACAAAAAACAAATTAAAGTTTGGCTTGGCGGCCATCACCCCGTCGAGCCCTCCACCAACCGTTGTAACGATGTATAAATGGGGTGGGCACGGGCCACCTCCGGTGGACGCGGCCCACACCCCCACAAATTAATTGATGCCAAGACATGAGTAAGAGAGCTGGCAGGGGTCGAACCCGCCCAGCCCACGTGGTCGGCCCCATGCAATGTACCATGTACGCAATGGCCAACCCTCTTAATGCGCCAAAACAAAAGCGCCATGGATACGAAGGTATGGGGGAAGGTCACCCAATGCAGACCTGACCCCCCATTCAAAATTAATTTTGTTTTAAAAAAAAAGAATGTGTTTAAAAAGGGAGGGTCAAGGTTTGAGCAACTGACCCCTCCTCAACTAATGCCTAAACTTTACCAACACACCAAACTGACTCCTTGTTAAATCCACCTGAGATTTTTATATAAACATTCATTTCCACCAGTGTGGGGAGGCAGATGGAGGAACCAGGATCACGCATGCAAATCGATGTAGGTGGAACCATGACTGCTGTAGAAACAGGGAGTGGAACCATGATCCTTGAAATTTTCCTAAGGAGGTAATTTTTCTCCATGTCGGAATATAGTCAAGTTTACAGTAGTTTTTCACGGTTTTCTGCAGGGATCGCAATGGTGAGGTTAAATTCACCTTTTGAATTGCATATTTCCAGTCCACCCATGGAGCAGAATCTTTAAGGAATCTAGGGGGGATCTAAAAGATTCCTTGAGCCCTAGATTCTCAATTTCTCAGAATTCAGAAATTTGACAGTCGATTTTGCACTATTCAACGCCACAAATCTGATGATACATTCAGATTTTTCATTTTATCATACTATTCTTCAGCCACTTTTCTAAGTGGAGTGCAGGTGTCGACATTCATGTGCAAGCAGTCATTTCCATGCAATTTGATGTTATGAGATCGATGGTCTAAACAACTTCAGCAGTTTGACATCCGCTTCTTCAGATGGCGCCAAGATGTGAGGTATATGTCGTGTGTTCATGTACTTATTTTGCTATGCATTGTGCTGCATAGATCCCTGTTTGATGCTTGATGTGGGATCTTGTTTCTTACTCGTTTTCATGATTCCTGCTTGATGTGATGCAAAATCATATGTGTGATGTACTTTGTCATGATCCGTCATGTTGTGTTTTGAGATCCCTTTGTTGTATGTTTATGGGATACTCATGTTGTCATCATTCATGTTTGCATTGAGATCCCTTTTATGCCATGTTGGCAGGATGCTCATCATGCATGAGCTTATGTCATACTGATAGGAGTTTTTTTTTACTAAGAGTTCCTAGAGCGAAATATCCCTTAGAGCCACTCCTGCGTGAGGGAATTTTCCTTGTATGATCATGACATCATCGACATCATCTCTTGTGTACATCACTATTGATATCACTTAATGTAACAACTTAGAACATCTTGACACCGGGGCCCGGAGACATAGTCCCTCCTGGAAAAACTTCGTTATCAACGACTTATGTTTTTTATGTTGTTGATGATTTTCATGTTCCTCTTCTTTATAGCATGCACATGTATACATTTATGTTTCTTTTAAAAATTCAATTTCACACATCACGAAAGTAAAAGGTCTTGGAAGGGTCCTTTGTCACACCTGAACCTAGATCACTCCTTCGATATGAAGAAGTGTGCCCTCCTTGAGTGCATTCCTTCATGCTTATCTAGTATGACCTCCTCGAGGGAATTCCTTCAGTATGAAGACATGCGCCCTTCTAGACTGCATGAATGAGATTTCTTTTTGCATGTGGGCGCACTCCTAGAAAATAGGAGCCACTTTACTTCCCTCAACTAACTCACTAACTTGTTGACAAGTGGTGATCATGCATGAGATATAGTTGCATGTATTCTATTTTAAATTAACCTAGCTAATCATTCATTCTCATAATCATTCTTAACTGGGTTGGGTGCACATCATTGGATCAAGAAACTCTTCATTGATCTATTGATTTCCTTTCATGATTTTGTTGTCAATCTTGCTTTCCTTGCTAGCAGTTTTTTTTTACTAGATTTTTTGTTCAATATTGCCTTTACAAGTGGTAATTTGTTGTCACAAGTTGAAACTCTACATATTCCTTGACTCTTCACATTTTAATCATGATTGCAACAACATCCATAAAATATTATAGATCTTTCTTCTCAACATTTCTATCATGCAATCTTGCTGCTAGACTTGTCCTTGAGCCATTCTTTGATAGAGCACATTTATATAAATTGAACCCTTGACTAACTCAAAAAATTTCACCCAAAAAAGACAAGTTTACCTCTTAAGCGCACTCCTTCGTCACGAAGAGTTGTTCTCTCCTTGAGTGTATGAGATCACCCCAAAGGCTTTAATGTGTTCCCTTCATCTCTTTGACATGTGCTAGTGTGCCCTCCTTGTCCTTGAGTACATGACCACACCTTGAAGGCCTAATGTCTCGAAGCTTCATCCCTTCATCTCTTTGAAGTGTTCCCTTGTGCCTTCTCAGTCTCTTTGAGTGCATGAGCTTGCCTTGAAGGCCCGAATACTCATTTCTTCATCTCTTCGGAGTGCACCCTTACGCCCTTGATGTTTTCCTTCTCTTGCTTGGGCGCATGAGTGCACTTCAAAGCCCTGAATAACCCTTGGACTTCCTTCGTGCTTTGGAAGTGCACCCTCCTTATTTGAATGCATATTTTATGCCCATGCAAGAAAATAAGTATTGTCATGGATAGATTTACATTCTCAATTGCGTTTAATGGCTCTTTGAATATGATTTGCTAAGATATTATTGCAATAATTTGAATATCTCATAAATATAGTTATTTTTCCATGAGTTTGCTTCCACAAACAGGTGTTCGAGCTACAAGTATTGTCACTCTTTCATCATCTGTTGGAGCCATGCCTCATGCTACACATAAAGTTGCCTCCAAATAAGCTTCAAAGGCAAGCACTTAGGAAGCAGTTAAAGTGACAAAGCCAACCATTCCCATCTACATAGGTCACATGGAAAAGCATGAAGACACCTTCATGTAGAAACAGTTACCTGAAAAATTAGAGGACCTAGAACTATACATAAATATCAAGTGGTCCAAGATACATAGGATTGCATGAAGATTCCTTGTCATCCTATGTGCAGAAGTGATTTAATGGATTATTACACACATAGATGATTCATATTTGGTGCTTCATAGTGAAAACAGTGATCATATTGCCACCTATTATGGAGAAGACATGTAGACCTACTATAAGATGCAGAGGCCCACAGAGTATTCAAATAATCACTTTTACACTAGATGTGTTGGTCTCGACACAAGTGACATCATCAAATCTTGAGATTGAGGGCCTGCTATGTTTTTTCATCGCCCATCCATAGTTTATCTGACTACAATTCTCAGAGATGTATATCAGAATCTCATCGTTATGTGTTATCGGTTGGGTGAAAGAAGGTTGAAGTGTTTGAAGAAAACTGGATATATATGCTGAATATGGGCATTAACTATGGTAAAGTTTTCAATTGGAAATATATTCTCTCTTTTAAATTGCAGCATCAAGTAGGGCAGGAAAAATCATATTTGAGGTCAACTAGGGACAAGATTTTTACTTGTTTGCATTTATATTGTATGGACTTTGTACGCAATATGCATTCCTAGGAATGTATTGGAACTGGACCCTGTAGGATAAGTTTCTAGTATCTTTCCACTGTAGGGTGTTTTTTGATTTGAACTTTAGAGGGGCATATGACAGGTTAGTAGATAATTTCTTTGTCATCATATTCCACATGATATATGAGATCGATCCTCCTTGCATGACCAACCTTGTGAAGGAGTCATTGCATGATATTGCAGATTGGTTTGTTGAACCCGAAGTTACATACATATGTTGCTTCGAATGGAAAATTTCTCCACATATCATGCTGAAATATGAAACCAACAAGGTGGTCCTACAAGAAGTGGCACATTAGTTGAACAAAGGGTTATCAGGAGTCCTTCATATAAGGAAAAAATCCCCATGGCCCACTTTCCCTTTAAGGATCATATTATATGAGTTAAAGAGCCATAAGGCAGTAGAAGAAAAAATAGGAGTTGGACCACTTGCACTTTATAGTTAAACACTTTCATGGATATGATCCCAGGATAGTGTGAAATCAGCATTGTGAAAGGATTCGTTTCATTTAGGGTTATTCATCAATGTCCACGACAAAAGATGAGAAGGGAATAATTCATTTAATGCAATTAGAAAGACGCATCCATGATTGGAAGCTAGTTAACCCCAAGATCCACCAGCTCTAGATATGCAGGCATATGAGCTAGCATAGATAAATCCTTAAGAAAAGAGTGTAGCTCCCAAGAAAAGGATCAAGCTTGATTCGACAAGAGAAAGTAGCAGGAAATGGAAAGTCGATCCTTTCAACACCAGAGCTATTCAAGATGAATAGGACAAGATAGAGTTAGAATAAGAGGAGAAGAGGAAGCAAGATGAGTCGATTAGGAAGCAATGGAAAGAAGAATAGGAAAGGAGAAAAATATAAGAAGAATGAAAGAGGTAGTCCCAAGAGGAAAGAAGCACACAGACTAGAAGAAGAACAGTTGACTCAGGAGATAGAGGAAGAGTTGGAGGAAGAGGATATCGTCCAACCAATTGATGATGAACCAAGTTCTCCAGGAGAAGCTCCTCTTACGAGTGGTTATCTCCCTTTTGGTGAAATGGGAATCATGCCTCCACCTGAAGATAGATTCATGGATGTGTGAAATGTCAAGTTTGATCAACACAAGAAGAGGATCATGCAGCAGAGGCAGAGACACTTTTAAAATGATTCTCATAACCCAATCTCAGTATCTACAAAGAAGGTGATAATCATTAATACCGGAAGGAATCCCAAAGAAATCATAGCGGAAAATGTTTCTTTTGCTACAACAAGGCAAGACAACAATGCATATCTCTTGAATGAGAATGCATGATTAAGGAGAGAACTAGTTGCAGTGAATCAACAAGTGGAACACCTTGCTACGAAAAACCAACAATTATCTTCACACAATTCAACATCGTAGAATGGAATTCATCCATGAAGGAGGAAATGGGGCCAGTGGAGGATATTATGGCATGGTTATATGATGATATGATACTTCTACAACAAGTAGTGGCTCCTCTCATTGGCATTCATACGAAAGTGAAAGAAGTCCTAAAACTCCTGAAATTGGAAAATAGAGTGATTAACCAACTTTAGGAATACTTTGAAAAGTATCTAGATGCTTAAAAAAATTTTTAGAGAAAATATAGGATTGTTGTTGAGGTATACATAGTTAAGCTGAGACTCCACCATCATAACTATATGTGTCTTGGAGAAAAATCGATCAACACTATTGTCGCTTATAATCTACTACACAATGGTTTCAAGTCTCTAGGATAGAAACATGGGATGCCTTCAATAGGATCACTTGAAGAAATCAAAGGCAGGGAAATCATATTCTAGGAGATCGGGCAGTACATAGAACAGATCAAGCAAGCATCAGAGTAGGAAGTCTTAGAGATCACCAAAGACATTATTCTACAATATACCATCATACAAGTCAAATATAACATGAAACTCTCAAGGCTATGGAATAGTGTACAATCAACCTCCAAGACCATATTGATGGAGGCACTAGAAGTGAAGATGAGTTACGTAGGGGGCTTGAAAGTTCAGGTCAAATTCATCTCTACAAATTTCAGAGCATGACACACATACATAACCAATGAGCTCCATGAGGAAGCAAACGATTTGTCAATTTGATAATACTTTGTCCTATTATTAGTTTTTTTCTTATATAGCCATTGTCTCATATGTAGTTTGTCTTTTGTAATAAATGGTATGAAATGAAGTCCAAGAGACACATGTGGAATGTGAATAGCCACATATGAAATATAAAGAGTCATGTATATAATATCAAAAGTTGTAGGAATTGAAGAGTCATGAGGAAGTAAAAATTCATTTTCATTAGTTATATATATCTCCTCATAACTCAAGCTAAGGGATAGGATTCTTGGATTCTTTCCTTGGCTTCTCTTGTAGTGCATAGGAGATAGATCATTCTTTGGAGAAGCAAGTTTTGACTTCACGTTCCACTACTAGATCTAGTGATTTGTCTATGTAACATTGTACTTGGGACCTTTCATTCATAATTAGAAGCTCCATGAGCCGACACTTCTTCATACATGTATCGTGGATACAGTTGGACTATTATTGTTATGTTTACCGTATATGTTGGTTTAATTACATACTAAATTTAATGAACTATTTCATTTCTTAGCTAATATTTATTATTGAATAAGTGTTGTTATTCTTTAATAATTTTCATTTATTATGTGGACTAATCTGCAGATAATCAACAAGCCTTTATCTTCGTTCCTAGGTCCCCTTTAGCATAATACTATTACTTTTCTAACCAGAGGATCATTTTCCCTTACCAATCGTGGAGGTTCCGCGTGTGCCTTACATATTTTAAACCTTTCCAATGGTGGCTAGACCATACAGCTAGATGGGACTCCTACACCAAATGTTGTGAGGTCTAATTGTGACTTCACATCAGGGAGATCCCCTTACATGTTGGTGGCATCCAGCACCATCAACATTTTAGTGCTAGAAGGAGGGCCAGATGACAAACTGAGCCTGTGGATTTTGCTTGAATCTATTACCTTTAATGGATTCACCCTAGATTATAATCATAAGGGGTTTTTTCGAAGCTTTAGATATTTCAATCCCCGTGGAATTTTTACGTTACTTGTCACATTTGAAATTTGATGGAAAGGGTACAACAACTATCCTTGATTACACAATTTAATTTGTTCAATTTTGTTTCTCAAGTGGTATTTATTATGAAGAAATCCTCACAAGGTTGTTTACCCTTACATTGGATGGTCATGTGAAGCAATGGTGATATTATTTACCCACTACTTCTATATTATATTTTAAGCATCTAGATAACAAGATTCATCGCATTTTTGACAAATATGAATATCAACATGTTCTCAATGAAATTGATCAGCTTATAATGGAATCGAATGAAGCACTGAAACATTTTGTTGATAGATTCCTTCATATTTTCTATAAATTTCCAGATGCGGATGTGGACTATAAATTCTTGGATGAAAAGTTTCATTTCTTAGCTAGGATGTCAAGGAAATATTTTGAATCTAATTCATCATTTTCTTCCAATCAAAAAGAATTTCAACATCCTAAGGAAGAACTAGATATGCCTTTTGTTTTGTGTACACACTAAATCGGAAGATAAATTTTCTAAATCAGAATGGATCACTAAATCGGAAGATCAATTTTCTAAAGAACCTGAATGGATCACTAAAATATTCAGGTTCTTTAGAATATCTTGATATGTTTTCAACCTGAATGGATCACTAAATCCGAAGATCAATTTTCTAATGAAGAAATTATTTTTCTTTCACACTTTTCCCCTGATGATGATTTGTTTGATCCTATCAATTAATAATTTCTGAATCTTGATATTTCTCTTGTCGATCCTCAACCCATTAATTAAGATGAATCCTTGGACAACCATGAACATGATGATTTCCCTTTTTCTGAATTGTATGGCGATGATTGTTAAAGTATCATGCACAAATATTTTTTCTAGCCAAAATATTTAGATTTATTGAAGTGTCAAATGGATTCTAATGTGATCATTGAATATTTTCATTCAGGTATGTCTCCTTTTGATCAAGAAGATGGCATGCTCAATATTGAGGATATTTGTGGTAATCTTGAAAATCTATCTAATTGACCTCAATTCCCTTATGAATCTCATGATTTCAATGTTGACTATTGCTTAGCTAAGCATATGACTGTGTTTTCTTAGAATTCAAAGTTAATTTAAGTAGGACACTTCATATTACGTTGATAGTTATGTCAAGTTCATGTCACGTTGACAGTATTTGTGATTTGGTCAGTCCACAATTTTCTCACAAAATCTTGTCATAAATTTCGTCTTGTGGGATGTGGACTCTCTCTTGAGGGATTCTTGTTTTCTTCACATGAAAATTTTAAACCCTCGTGGAAGAAAATTTAATCTGATTTTTTATCTTCAACCACTACATCCCACCTCAAGAAAATCTTTAATTTGTGATGTGGAAACAAAGAGTGATCTTAATGAATGTCAAATTATTCCATCAAACCTATCTTCTATATCATCCTTTGAAGATTTTTACACACACAACAACATAGATTACAGTCAACCTGTTGATATTTATTATGATGTGGATTTGTCTTTGATCAGTTTTTCTTGTCAAATGTTTTCTAAAGGTTGTTTCCACAATGCTATTGCAAATTCCCTTGAAGAATCTTACCAATCAAGACCCATGTCTCATAACTTGTACTTGCATGTGTTTAATAGATTCTTGGATGATCATGTTCTTGGTAGTCACTGTTGTTGTGGGTCCTTTTGGCTGATAGAGAAGTCAAAATTGTTACACCATTATGATTACACTTTTTGTTTATATTTGTCAGTGTGAATGTTTGCATTTTTTTTCCTTTCACTGTGTTGTATTTCATTTTGGTTTTACACGATCACGTCTTTCGACCCAGAGGTCGAGAGAAGATTCTATGGTTGCATTGGGAGTTCCATTTCACATGTCTCGAACCTGTATTATTTATTTTAGGATATGATAGGATGCATTTAGTTAGATGCATTACATCCCTTTTTTGCTTCGCTTTGTTTTTCAATTTCCATAGCTCTTGAATAAAGTTGGTTTTGAGCTTCAAGATGATGTTGCTAACATTTTGTGAATGGAAATTTGTGGTGACATACAACCCTTGGATTACCTATTAACTCCTCTTCTTATTTGGTTTATATCTTTCAAGTCAATGATTTTCAAATGGAAAATATGACCCTTCATCTAGAAAGTTGTAACCAAACCATGATTCCTGTATCCATTTAGGATTCTCAGTCTTGCACTCAGTCCTATTTATGAATAGCGTTTTCTTTCCTATAGATATGAGTAGGGTAAGATAAGGGTAAAATTTTTAGAAAGAAAAGCATAAGAGGTCTTAAACTTGTCTCTAAAGAAGAAGCCTCTTATGCTCTCAATAAGTCAATATCCCTCTTCCATCCATTCAAAATAATAAGTGTCAATGCGCATTTCTATGAAAAAAAATAAAAATAAAAAATAAAGGGTGAAAGAAGAGTAAGGCTTCTTGCACAGGGAGGTGAAGCAAGTAACTTCATTGGGGTACTCTCCAGGCTTTCTAGTTGCAAATAAACATTTGTGTTCATGAATTGACTCCATCAAGGTATTGTCCAGGCCTATTGGCAACGAAGCCACACCAGATATGTAAAACTCATGCTTTGATTTTTTTTTTTAACTCAGTGTGTTATATTACCCTTACATACGTCAACATGATAATGATATGGCTTGCTTTATTTTTTATTACATCGAGCAATGGAACACGGAAGACTATATATTTAACTAGGTAAGAGTGGAGAGCTAAGGTAACTCACTGATTGAACAAATACTTCCTTGAGAATTCATAGTTTGTGCATAAATGAAACCATATCATAGAAGTTTGGGTACTCCCAATATGTCACCAAGTGTGTCGCTACGACAATGACCCTCCAAAATTTTTGCCTAAGTCAATTTTGGATCTTCCATAAACTGTCATTTCAAGCCACTTAGTGTCATCACATTGTTTGTTTTATTATTCTTATGTTTTCTCCTGAGTGTCACATCCTCCTAACTTAATGTTTCCAAAGTGTCATCATCTAACCTTTAGAATCACTTGTGTTATCTTGTTCATGGTTAGGTGAACTCATGACTTTTCTTGACATAAAAACTAGCCTTTTAGCCATGAAATGAAAATCAAGAAAAAGCACCCTTAAAGGCAAAAGCACACTTCAAGTTGACGAAGATTGATCTTATGTTGAGCGCACTCCTTCGGTCTAAAGAAGTGTTCCCTCCTTGAGCACACTCCTTCATCACCCTCATTGATTGCATTCCTTCAGCATGAAGACATGTGCCCTTCTAGAATGCATGCATGAGCTTTCTTGTTGCATGTCGGCACACTCCTAGAAAATATGAACCCACTTAACTTCCCTCAACTAACTCATTCACTTGTCAAAAAGTGGTGATAATGCATGAGACATATTTGCATGTAATCTCTTTTCAATTAACCCGACTAATCATTCATTCGCATAATCATTCTCATCTAGGTTGGGCACACATCTTTGGATCAAGAAACTCTTAATCGATCTATGTTACAAGTAAGTTTCGCATGTTGAATATTTGGATTTCCTTTCATGATTTAGTTGTGCATATTTATTTCCTTGCTGGAATTTCTTTGTTTTTTAGTTTATTTACTGGCATTTATGTTCAATCTTACCTCTACAAGTGGTCATTTCTTGTCGCAAGCTGAAACTCTACATATTCCTTGACTCTTCACATTCTAATCATGATTGAAATAGAATCCATAAAATCTTGTAGATCTTTCTTCTCCACATTTATATCATTAATATTGCTACTATACTTGTACTTGAGCCATTATTTGACAAAGTGAACTTCTAGAAGTTGAAGCCCCGACTAACTCAAAATATTGCACCCAAAAAAGACAAGTTTTCCTCTTGAGCGTACTCCTTCATCATGAAGAATTTCACCCTCCTTGAGTGAATGAACACACCCCAGAGGATTGAATGTGTTCCCTTCATCTCTTCGACATGCGCTAGTGCACCCTCCTTGTCCTTGAGCACATGAGTGCACCTTGGAGGCTTCAAGACATGAAGCTCCATCCCTTCATCTCTTTAGAGTGTGTTCTTGTGCCCTCTCTATCTTTTTGAGTGCATGAGAACACCTTAATGGCCTAAAGGCTTGAAGGCTCATTCCTTCATCTCTTTGGAGTGCACCCTTGTGCAATTGATGTTTTCCTTCTCTTGCTTGAGCACATGAGTGCACTTTAGAGCCTCAAATGACCCTTGGACTTCCGTCATGCTTTGGAATTACACATTCCTTGTTTGCATGTATAATTTATATCCATGCAATAAGCTAGGTGTTATCATGGATATATTTACATTCTACGTTGCATTTAATGTCCCTTTGAATATGATTTTCTAAGATATTGTTGAAATAGTTAGAATATTTCATAAAGTTCTTGTCGCCATGAAAGTGCTTCCACAAACAGGAGTTCGAGCTGCAAGTATTGTCACTCTTTCATCATCTTTTGGAGCCATGCCTCCCACTAGACGTAAAGTGGCCTCTAAAGAAGCTTTAGAATCAAGCACTGAGGAAGGAGTTGAAGTGACAAAGCCAACCATTTTGATCTATGCAGATACACAGTGCTTCATTAATAAGTCTACAAAAGTCATATGGAAAAGAATCAAATACACCTTCATGCAGAAATAGTTCCTTGAAAACTTGGATGACCTCGAAGTATACGTAAATATCAAGTGGTCCACGATACACGGGATCACATGTATATTCCCAGTCATCCCATGTGCAGAATTGATTGAATGGATTATTACACACATGGATGATTCTTATTTGGTCCTTCACAATGCAAGCAGTCGTTATATTGCCACCTATTATGGAGAAGACCTGCATACCTACTACAAGATGTAGAGAACCACGGAGTATGCAAATAATGACTTTACACTAGGTGGGTTGACCTCGAGACAAGTGACATCACCAAATCTTGGTGTCGAGAGTCTGATAAGTTCTGACATCGCCCATCCAAAGTTTATCCAAACAATATTCTCATAGATGTATATTAGTATCTCATCACTTTGTGTTGTCGATTGCATGGGAAAAAGAACGTTGAAGTGTTTGAAGAAAACTTGATATATGTGCTCAATATGGTGACTACTCGTGGTAAAGTTTTCAATTGGGAAGATATCCTCCCTTTTGAATTGTAGTTTCATGAGGGGAAGGAAAAATATTCTTTGAGGTCAAAACATGCACTAGAGTTCTACATGTCTGCAATTCTATTGGATGGAATCTGCGCGCAAATATGCATTCCCATGAATGTACTGAAATCGGACCTTACAGGATAAGTTTCCAGTTTATTTCCATTGCAAGGTGTTGTATGACTTGAGCTTTAGAGGGGCATATGACATGTTAGCAGACCATTTCATTGCAGTCATATTCCATATGATATATGATATCGACTGCCCTTACATGACCAACATTATGAAGGATTCATTGCACAATATCATGGATTGGTTTGATGTGCTTGAAGGTACATATATGTGTTTCTTTGGATGTCAAATTTATCCACATCTCATGTCGCGATATCTAACTAACAAGGTGGTTTCGTAAGAAGTGGCGCATCAGTTGAACAAAGGGTTTTTAGGAGTCCCTCACAGAAAGAAGAAATCCTCATGGCCCACTTTCCCTTTAAGGATCGGATTATATGATTTAAAGAGCCATAAGGTGGAAGAAGTAAAAATATAGGAGTTGGACCACTTTCACTTTGAAGTTAAAGGATTTCATATATATGATCCCAAGACAGCGTGCAAGCAACATTGTGAAAGGATTGGTTTCAATTGGGGTTATCCATCAATGTCCATAGGAGAAGATGAGAAAGCGAAGAATTGATAAAATGCAGTTAGAAAGACACATCTAGGAATGTGTCGTGGCCAGCAACAACCCCCCTTTTTATTTAGTATTAGTAATAACACTAAATAAATGGGGACCCTTCTAAAATAAAAATTAGCACTTAGAATTCCCTTTTAGTAAAACTCACTATCTTAAACTTAGGAAAAACATCCGTGAACGCAAAGTCTTAAGTATTATGAAAAGTCTCAAATAAAATCGTTCTCTTAATAATGAACATCGTATCTCAAAAGAGTAACGAAGGGCATCATATATAAAGAAACTATCGGAATTGTGAAAACATGATGATGCGAGATCGCAAGCCACACAGATTCATTGCATATCGCAGGACCCATAGATAGCAGCGCCACCTAAGATAAAACGTCCTGATATTGCAAAATGTGATAAAGCATTTTGCAAATCGCATCTCGCAGTCGCATAATGAAGCAAATGATTGTTAACAAAGAAGGATTAGCAATAGTGTGATCTGCGATGTTGCGAAGCAAATTGCTTTATCGCAGATCAAAAGGGCTCACAGTTCAATGAAATATTTCTCGTCATCCGATACCAAGTTATGGGAATTAATGTCAACTTAGTGGTTTATTGATGGTTATTTACGATAAATGATTTAGATCTAAACAAAAGGGTTATTTCACGCAAAGTGATATATTTGATTCGATTTTGAAATTAAGAGCTTTTCCATCACCTTATTATTTACCATCATTCGTTATCTTTCTTATTGTGTCTTAGTTCTCTACTTGTGAACTTACAAGAGCAGTGCACAGAACAATACACAGAGAAATGCGCAGAACGTGATGGGGAAGAAAGGACAACACCTGTACCATAGAAGTAGGGATATCTACTTCGAAAGGCATGTATAGTTTGTTGGAGGAAGAAAACCCGAGAGTCATGGAGGTTACAGTTATGGCAGATGAACGCAGGTCATCCAAAGCATCACTTACAGAGCT
>APFE030457865.1:0-15882 GCA_000404065.3 Pinus taeda
CATATCCATGATGGTCCTATTCTTCCTTTCAGCAACTCCATTTTGTTGTGGGGTGTACCTTGCTGTAAATTGCTTGTGAATTCCATTTTCTCTACAAAATCGTAGGAATTCTTTGGAGATTTACTCACCTCCTCTGTCAGTTCTCAGAACTTTAATATGCAGCCCACATTGGTTCTCTACAAGTGCTTTGAAATTTCAGAATTTTTCAAACACTTCACTTTTGTTCTTTAGAAAATAAACCCAAGTTTTTCTAGTAAAATCATCAATGAATGTTAGAAAATATTGGCTTCCTACTAGTGATGGAGTTTGCATTGGTCCATAGACATCTGAGTGGACAATCTCTAAGGGTGTTTTTGCCCTTATGCTTTTCCCTGAAGGAAAACTTTCTCTGTGTTGCTTCCCCAAAATGCAACCTTCACAAAGGCTGTCCGGTTTCTCTATCAATGGTAATCCTCTTACCATTCATTTTCTGCTCAACAAATTAAGATCTCCAAAGTTGAGATGTCCAAATCTCAAGTGCCACAACCAATTTTCATCCTTTGGCACACTTTGGAAAGCCTCTTGTGTAACAGCTGCAATTACTTCTTTGTTTTTCAAGTCTGCCCTTATTATGAGAGGGAACATCCTGTTCCTTGTCATCTTCACTTCAACAATACACCTTTTGCTGGGTGCTATATCCATGATGGTGCATACATCATTCTTAAAGAAAACATTGTACCCCTTATGGAAAAGTTGTCCAATACTCAAGAGGTTACACCTCATTCCGGGGACATAATAGACATCTGCTATGGTTTTCCTTTCTCCTTGCTTTGTAAATATTTTTACCTCCCTTTTTCTCATAACAGAAACTTTGCTATCAGTTCCTAGTGTGACTTCTGATTTCATATTTTTATCTAGGGCAGAAAAGAGAGCTATATTTCCTGTCATATGGTTGCTGCAACCTGAGTCTAAAAACAATATGTCTTCACTGTTTGTTTCAGCCATGTTACAAGCTAACAACACATTAGTTTGGCTGATGTTCTCTCTAGTAACATTTGCATTTTGTCTATTACTCATATCATGCTGCTTCTTCCTACATTCACTGGCATAGTGCCCATATTTCTTACAATAATAACATTGGACATTGGGTTTTTCATACCTTTGTCCTTGAGCATGCTGTTGTTCTCTTTGCTGGCTGCTGCCTTGGCCTTGGTTCTGATTTGGATTGCTGCCTCTTCCTTGAGCATTTGCTGGACTGTTCCTTCCTCCTCTGTTCTGGCTTCTGCCTCTTCCTCTCTTGTTTCCTCTGCCTTGACCTCTTCCTCTTCCAAAGGACATTTGGGTCTTAAAGGCTTGCTCTAGAGATGAGTTTTCATTCCTACTCAATCTCTGCTCATGTGTTATCAGTGATGGATGTAGCTCATCAACTGAAAAGTTTGAGAGATCCTTTGTCTCTTCAATGGTGGTGACAATAGCATCAAACTTTGAGGGTAAGACCCTCAATATTTTCTCCACAATCCTCCTTTCTTCAATGGTTTCTCCATGAGTCCTCATTTGTGTGATCAGACCAATTACATGTGTGAAGAATGAGTCAATGTTGTCTGACTCCTTCATGCACAGATTCTCAAAATCTCTCTTCAGCAACTGTAGTTTTGCTGTCTTCACTTTCTCCATGCCTTGATAGGTTGTCTTGAGAGTTTGCCATGCTTCCTTGGATGTCTTAGCTGCTGCTATCCTTGGAAACATACTCTGGTCCACTGCTTGATACAAAAATACACGGGCTTTTGAATCCTTTTTCCTATTGCTCTTCAATAGGTCTTTCTCTGCCTGAGTTAATCTGTTAAACTCATTCTCATTTGCTGGTTCATCAAAACCATCTTCAACTATTTCCCATAAATCTTGAGAGGCAAACATGGCTTTCATAGTTATTGCCCAGTAATCATAGTTCTTCCCATTGAACTGTGGGAGCTGGGTGTTAAACATACCCATACTAGTGCTTGTGCTGGCCATTCCTTGCATTTTCAACTATGCTTCTAAATCCTTGACTGTGTATTTAAAAACAACTGACTTCTGCAACCAAAAGACTCCTCCCTTCAGCTTCTTTGTCACCTACAAAGAGCCTAAACCTGCTCTGCTCTGATACCACTGTTGGGTATTTTTGTTTGCAATGGGAAAATACCAAATCCACAAAATAAAACACAGAGGCAATGCTCTGTTTCCTTTGCTCCAGGATCTTTTTGCACAAAGAAGTCTTTTTAAAACAATTACAGAGCAGAGTATTGCACCACCATAAAATGATTTCTATTCATTAAACAAAAACATTTACATATTCATCCTCTTTTACTCAGAGGGATTTACCAAAACATTTTCACAAAAGTTACTCTGCCTCCTATGAAATTTTACACCACTGTGTGTAAATATTTCATTTACATTCACTGCTGTGTGAAAACAAAGATTACAGGATTTACGATTTACCTTTCACCTGTGTGTGTGAAACAATTCATGGATTTCAACAAAACTATCCACTGGTTTTCTTCATTTACTTCTCCTCCTGCACTGCTGTGCATTCTTTGCATTTCATTTACATTACAAACAAAAAAAACTTTACTCTGCTGCTGCACTTTCCTTTTTTTTACATTACAAAAAGTAGGTTTTTACGCTGCTGCGTTTCTTACATAATCAAAAATGAAATTTTTCGAGCTCTGTGTTTTTACATTGCTTGATCTTCATTCGCTGCTGCGAACCCAGTTTTTCTTACATAATCAAAAATCAAATTTTTCGAGCTCTGTGTTTTTACATTGCTTGATCTTCATTAGCTGCTGCGAACCCAGTTTTCTTTCTCCCCGTGTGCGACTCGCTCTCCACATATTGGAGTCAACGTTCTTTAAAAAAACATATATCAAAAAATAATATAAAAAAAAACTTACATAGTATTTTAACCCATGCTTCGTATTAACGCTTCGTAAGGGAAAACATTAAAACTTTACCAAAAACATGACATTGTATTAACTTAAGGTATGGGCCATAAGGTATGGTCCACGCTGTATTTATGATTCATTAGACCCGTATGTACTTTGAAGATTTTAACGGCGGTGAACCTTTCCTTGAATCGAACGGCGGAGAGAGAAGACTTTAATCGAACGGCGGAGGATGCATATTGGAACACCTTTCTCATGGCACTTTACACCAAAGTTGCACTGTGGTAAATCAACGGTAGTAAATGCTGGAGGTCATCGGACGAGTGAAATCAATATCGGAAGGGGTGAGTTGACTGAGCTTTACCTTCCGAAAAGTTTCAGGTGATGATGTCACGGTAGTCCACATGTCTGTGTCGGAACACCTTCATACGGAAACCACTTTTACCAAAGAGCGGTGCGATGGCTTCCTGGCAGTTTAGGTTTGCTGCTGGGTGGTTTCGGGGGTTGAACGGCCAGCGTTGAATGCTGGCCCGCGCGCAGCAGTGGAATTACAATTTTAACAGGGCTCAGGATTCCTTACATTTCCTGCATATTCCCCCCTGCCAATCGCTTTATCGACGTTTTCATCCGTCGATCCATCCCTTCCCCAATATTTGGTGGATACAAGCAAGAGAGGAAATTCCCATGGAGGTGACAGTAAAGGTACTCAATAAATGCCACCCATGGATTCTAATTGGGGCAAATTTCTTGCTCTGTCTACTGCTGAAGTTCATCAGTCAAAGGAAGAGGCACTTGTGCCTTATCGGCAACGTTTATAAACCTACAAGCCTTCCTAAGGCAATGTGATGAGCCAAATGATGATCATCTCCGAGGTAAGCCTGGGGCAACTATTTACTTATTTTATATTGCTAACATTTGGTTTTTCTGCGAAAGTTTGTGGTGGATCATTAAAAATTTTGTCATGTTTGGACTGTGACTTATGTATTACATATGGATACAACGATTCGATCCTTATCTCCCTCTGGTCGAAGCAGTCATGCTGTTAATATTGAAACTAGGGCTATTATGCTTTCTTTGGAAGAAGGTAATGTTTCACATGGTGCCTTATATAATTTTTTTTATGCTACTAACAGTTGAATCGAGAATCATGATTCAGGAACATAAGTTTATAACTCTTCGAGGAAGTTAAACTCCATACCTGTGACCTAATAAGAAAATTGCAAAGGGTCAATTTCAGTTGGTTGAAATTATACTTCACAAATTGTGCAAATTGTGACGCGTAGTGTTTTGTTCAAAGATTTTTTTTATTTCAACAGTGAAGTCGAATATGAGTTTTTTGTAACCAATATTGTGGGTCTATTCATGTCAGGCTTCATTCATGTGCTCAGAAATTTTTGTGATATACTTTTTATTTGTGTTGTTGATATAGAATATATATGTTCTCATGAAATTTTTTACTTTAATTAATGATGCAGTTAAAGAGTTGCCTACGCTCAATGTCTTTGGAAAGGGTATTCCAAAAGGTTCAAATGATGTAGGTGCTACTCCACAAGGTCCTCGCTAACCTGCACCAGGTGCTGCAGAAACTTTGAAACTGGTCACTGGATCCTAAGAGTGCCTAGGATGAAATTTGCAAGAAGGTTCCCAACACTTCACAAGTGGTGTAGTTGGGTTCTGGATGTTGATTTTAAACTGATATTTAATGCAGTAGCTTCTCCAGACAGTAAAGCTTTAGAAAGTGTTTTCATTCCACTAAGTGCTTCTGGAGATTTATGTAACACAAAAAAATCCTACAACAGGAAGATTGCATATTCTACAGTTGGTTAGGGACCAAGAGCAGGATGTAAGTGTTATTTTGGACGATGATTCTAGATCAAATATTCTCTAAAGAGATATATTTCTTAATTGCAATTTCACTTGAATTAGGGTCACAGAATGTTGATTGTTCATATTGGCAGATACTTGTTGATGTTTGGATCCTCATTACATTGATTAAATAACGAAAATCAACAAATGTGTGCCATCTTGTTTAAATTCACATTTTTTTTGTCATCTTCTTGTAAGGTATTTGCTTTTAAGGTCATTAAAGTCCCTGATCATTGAAAAATGTTTGAAAATGAAATCATCACATTCTGTATTAAAAAGAGAAATGTCAATATGTATCAACTCACTAAGTAGATACAAGATTGTTATTTCATTTTATTGGTTTTAATTATTGTACGTAGAACTTTCAAGTTCAATGCTTCATGCCTGGAGGTTAGTTGTCCAAAGTGTGATAAAGGTGTCTCCATCATTAGACTTGATGATAAAGGCGCCTCATCATTATAATGATTCTGTGTACAATGTCATCATTATTACATAGCTCATTCCGTTCCACATGCTATCTTCGCACTCGTATAAGTGTGTATAGCCCATTTATTCCCACATGGTATCTTATCTCTTGCATAAATGGGTGTGAAGATAATTAAAAAACTGTTCTCGGGTATTTATTTATTGAGTTTAATTTGTGAAATGTGAACTCCAAAATGTAAAACTATAGGGAGAATATCTTGCAATTCTTCAAGCTTTTGCTAACACGGGAATCAGGTTAGTTGTAGGCATTGGTAACGACCAAATCCCATCCCTGAACCAATTCACTATATCATAGAATTGGATTAAGAAAAATATAGTTCCTTATGTTCCTGCCATAGATATCATTGGGATCTTGGTACACAATGATGTTTTGTTCACCAGGGATAAAGCTTAATGGATGTTTTTCTCAAGATGTGTGCCATGATCAACACGTGTCCTTTCATGGTCCCACTGAGGCATGGAAAATTGTTTTACCACTTTGTGCATTCTCTTATGTACTCTCCTTATAAATGCTTAGGATTAACTACAGGGTAGCGAAGGTACGACATGATTTGGGGTGGTGGGGAGGAGAACTCCTCACCTTGCTACTTATGTTTATTTATCATGGTCTACCTTACTTGTTGGGGTCACGTGCATCCATCATTTTTCATATTGGGGACTCGTCACTATTCTAAGGGAAAGCCAAAATTTGTTCACAGCCCTTTCATAGCCTTTTGCAGTACATAAGTGGTTCAATGTTATTTATTCTTTTATTTCACAATACTATGATAGTGTCAGTGTTCAAATTGGTCTTGGTTCTTCCCACATTGACACTCCAAGGAACCGATTCTGCGGGTATCTCATTACATTGTCCTGCCTTGGTTTTTGGTGTATGGTATCTTGGGAGTTTTTCAATATGGTTTTAATGTTATTAATTTCTCTCATTCTTTAGTAGGGCAACTTGGGGTTGTGTTGTTTCATGCTTTTGGCCTTTGTCTCTATCATCCTAAGTGTGTGTTTCGTGGCCGACCTTGGTCTCTAATTTTTTGCCTTGTACACTTACCTTATATCTATGTCGTGTATTCTTGGTGGGGTTTTCGAAGGTGTCAATCTATACTCTGTCATTTTTATAACTTACCATTGCTTGTCCAGGGGTTCCATTTGAGGCATATTGGGGATGACATGCTTCTTCTTTGGACAAGGGTCCACAAATCTAGGCATTACTATTGCACCGATTGAGGGTCCAAAAATCTAGGCATTACTGTTGCACTGATTGAGGATCCAAAACTATGGGTACTACTCTGTCAATAGTCTATCACTTTTATAGTGTGGGATTTCTTGTTTACGGATTTCAATTGTGGCAAATTGGGGAAGACATGCTTCTTCTCTGGTCAAGGGTCCAAAACTTTGGGTATTGTGCACTTCTGGTCACGTCTATGTGTTGCATCCACTTCTCTCTATAACTATGCCTCATCGCTAGAGAATGGAAATTCATAGAGGAGGTGTTAGTAGCTATACTTCTCAATGTAGACTGTTGTTTGGTTGGAATTCAACTATGACCTATCTTGATTCGGTCATATGGAGGTTTGAAAGGAAATTCTTCACCTTGAATCTAGAGAGTTCGATGATATGCCTTACTTCTCTGATTCAGAGGTGGGTGTAGAAGACCTCAAATGGATTCCCGACTAGGAAATTCAAAAAGAGGAGACTGCATTTTCTACACTCTCTTGTTGTGCATCAACAAATGGATACCCTCTTCCGTTTGGTTCTCAGAGGTAAGTAGGTGGACAATTCTAAAATATTTGTAGGACAAGAGGATATCAAGTGACTTCTCTAGAATGTTCATTTATGCCTGGATAATATAGTCTCACGTTTGTGAAGGGTTGAGAAGTATATAGTTTATGATTCTAACTCCGAGGAGCTCACAGAGCCTCCTTCTATTAATAATGCTCCACTAACTACTGCTTCTCCACCATCTCACACATCTCCACTTTCGCTAGTTCTCATATTCGATTGACAGGCTTGGATTTTGAATTTTTTTACTTACCTTCAAATACAATGAAATTTTGTTCCACATATCTCCGGAAGGTATTATTAGTATTTTTGGTGGCTGTATATAATGGCACATATGTACCTCTCTTCTCTACTGGAGGCAATGGAAATCTATTTTCTATGAACCTTAGTTTTTTTTCCTTGCAAAGAGGTGGTGTCTGATGCTCTTATAACATGCAGTGGCATTCTATCTGGTGTGACAGTCTGTGTTGTTTTTTTGTTTTTTGTTTATCCAGTGGTATTAGTTCATTCGAGATCACATCAAGCTTAATCTGTGTCTTGAGAAGCCGCAACCCAAGGGCATCCAATCCGTCAAAATCACGAGGGGATCACACCCGACTTGCCCCACACTAGCTCTTAACATGGTTATATTTTTGCCCACAGAGTTTCAAACTGGTGACCTTCACATCAAAAAGTGACACAACAATACATCCTATCACCATCTATTCTATGTAGTTTTATTGCTAGCCAATTGGTGTAAAAGGATGTAAATTCTGGGTATTTTGTTATTTAGTCTTCATGCTTACTTTGTCTTACTTGGTTATAGATTTATACTCCTAGGTAAACCTTTTTGGAGGACATATGTTATCAATGTAAAACTTATCTTTACTAATAGAAATATTTTGTATCGGCTTACAAAAGTAAAAGAATATGTATTTATAGTAAAAATTGGGAGATTGGAACGCACTATAAAGAAAACCCTAAGGAGCATAGTGGGTTTTCACTTGGCCACTTTACCCTTTGATGCTAGCCAAGATTTATAGGTTAAGGATCCTTTAAGTCTTTCTCTAAGCACCAATGCCTCATTGAATAGAAGATTGAAGCCAAATTGTGCTTCCAACGTAAGAGCTTACATTTTACCCTCAGAATCCTTTTACATGGAGGTATAGAACTTCCTACAGATCTCGACCTCATTTAGGATCCTAATGGACCTCACTTCTAAGGATATGAACCATTTGTTTCTAGAGGTGGGGTTTTTGACAACGACAATGGGCTAGGTATTACTTCATATTGCTCGCTCAGAGGGATGTGCCTTCAGCCCCAAACTCGCGAGAACTCTTTCCAAATCTCAATTAAACTCTTATTCAGACACTACTTGCGTTTGTGGGTCAGATCTATGGATTTAGTGAAAGATCTTAATCTTTCTTTGGAGCTCAAATTGGGGGTTCCCTTTGGAATGTACAACTTTCTTTTTGAAGGCAAGCATCTTGATGACTCTTCCCCTCTTTCAGCTTACAATATCTACAAAGATGCTACTATAGTCATGGACCTTCACTTGTGTGGAGGAGCAGTGGGAAAGTCTTCTTCTTATCAAGTTTTCTCTTACAAAGAAGTTGTTTGTAACAAGACCCCATAAAAAGATGCTTAGTCCCACGCAACTCCTAAGTCGTTTCAAGTTGAAAAATTTGAGATGTACCCATTGTTGAAATTTCGTACCCAGATTTAGAGGACATCCTTCAGCTCTATGCTGAGTCAAATGTCATCTATGGCTTCAATGACTTATGACCACGATCAATAGATCTTTATAAGTGGATTCATTCGACGTAGACCAAGAAGTGCAAGGTCATCCTACACAAAATGTTTTTTTTTATAGTGCTTTCTATTGAATTGGAAGATTAGTAGAAGGCCCTAACTAGTGGGCCTTGGTTCCAAGGTAAAGTCAATTTGTTCATAAGCCCCTAGTTCCTGTATTTTTGACCCCTTTACAACAGTCATCACCAAGCTTCCAATCTGGGTCTGACTACCTAATATGCCTACCCACCTATGGCATTTTTCAGTTTTTCAAGTAATAGAAAACCCCTTGGAACATTTTCTAGCCACGAATCCCTCCATGGGCAATTTGGACCACACATCTATGGTCGTATTTGTGTGGAATTTTACATTAGAAAAGGGTTTTGATATCAAATAAATTTTAAAAATGGTGATTATCATTGGACCCAATCTCTGGGTTACCAGAATACGACATTTCGTTGCCAATATTGTCTTCAAACTAACTATTTACAAAATTCTTGTCCTTTATCAAATTCCAACAAGAAACGTCACAATATAACTTCTAAATCTAAAAGTTGGAAATCTTGTGACTCGTGCCCTATGGAGGGCGAGACTTCTTCTATTTTTGACCAAGAGGAAGAAAGTGTTGATTATGATATGATTTCAAGGGAACACGATTAAACTATCACTACTCAAACTAATGAGGAACTTATAATCAAAAAATTGATTACTACAATTTTAACATTCAACATTAACTAATAAACAAATATTATGTATCATATTTTTATGTTTAATTTATTTTTTCCTTCACACAAATACATACATACATATATATTATATAAAAATTATTAAAAAAATAATTTTAAAAATATTTTACATTGGGAAAATCACAAAAGTAACGTCTCTGTCTCATTTTTATAACATTTGTGTTGTTATTTATAATTTATATAACTTCCATTAATAACCCAATCAAATTACATTTACAAACACTCTATTACTCCCATTAACATGTTAAAATCCATTTTTTTGTTTGTGGAAAAAACTGTGTACAGTTTTTGAAACTAACATTTGTATTTTGAGAAGAGAGAGCGTGAAACTATGGAGCTATTAATAGTTAATTGAAAATTTATTTGATGTCTTCTTTTATTGTCGGCTTACAAATGACTAATATATATATATATATATATATTTATTTATTTATTTATTTATTTTATTTTTATTTTATTGATTTAATTAGTGATTGATTAGGTATATATTTAAATTTATTTATTTATTTTATTTATATATTATTTTTCTTTTCTATTTTTTTTTAATTCTATGTTATATAATTAATTTCTTTGCTATGTATTAAATGCTTTACTAGTAATGTATATAATTTTAAAGTAATAGTTGGAAGGTTTATTTATGTTGACTTATTAAATTTTATTTAAAAGAGAGTTAGATAGGCTGCTCATGTGGAAAAGTATATATAAGTGAAACAGGGAGATCCTTTGGCACAAGGTTAAAAGAACACATTAATGATATTACAAGAAACAAGTCGGAAAAATCAAGTTTCTTCCTCACACTATATTTGTATGGAACAAACATAATTAATTCACAAGGAAGACCATTATTTAAAAAAGAAGGTTGAAAGAATCAATTGAAATCGAAAAATCCTCCAATAACATGAATAGAGACGACGGACTAAAATTAAGTAACACCTGAAAACCATTATTAAATAAAATAAAAAAGCAATAAACACAAATATACAAACATTCATTAAAAAAAATAATTAATTAATTAATAAATAAATAAATTAATAAATAAATATAAACCAATCAAACTAGCACCCTATCTAACTCTCTTTTAAAATAAAATTTACTAAGTCAACATAAATAAACCTTCAAACTATTACTTTAAAATTATATATATTACTAGTAAAGCATTTTAATACATAGCAAAGAACTTAATTATGTAACATAGAATTCTATATATATATATATATATATATATAAAATAAATAAATAAATTTAAATATATACATAATCTATCACTAATTAAACCTGACTGAAAAATAACCAATTAAAATAAATAAATATACATATATATAGATATATAAAGAAATAATTATTAATTAGTAGTCATTTGTAAGTTGACAATAAAAAAAAGACATCAAATAATTTTTCAATTAACTATTAATAGCTCCATAATTTCACTCACTCTTTTTTCAAAATACAAATCACATTGCCATGTTGATGGGCTCACTAAACTAATCAGAAATGTTGGTTTCAAAAACTGTTCACAAGTTTTTCCACAAACAAAAATTCTACCCACGTGTATAGACTCTCTTTTTAACATGTTAAAATCCATTTTAAATCACTTTTGTTAAAAATTTTCAAATAATATTAAACTATATACTAAACTGAAAATAAATTTATATCTGCATATTCAACGATAAATTTTGTTTCAAAGAAATTGCATGAAAATAAAAAATACATTAAAATTTAAAAATTTGTAAAAATACTTAGAACATGAAAATATAAATTTATAACATTTAAAGAAGTCCGAATGTCGTAGCTGCTTAATGAATATGAACGAAATTCCCGAAATATCAAGCCAAAAAAAGTCTTTGGTTGTCCAAAATTACATGACTGCTGGATCAGCTAGAATATCATGGGTCTGCAGGGCCAGCCATTCCCTCGTCACCAGAGGCAGATGCAGTGTCACTAGTGTCTTCGCTGTCTTCCTCGTCCTCTTCTGAAGAAAAACTTAATGACTCGTGTATCGAATACAGTTCTTCGCAAAATTTCCTGGCTGCGCGTATCGATGACAGTAGCCTAAAACACGCAGCCAAAAAGAAATGAATGATAAAGATAGGAGCATAGCCATAAAGAAATGAGTGATGAAACCTAAATAGCATACATTTTTAATTCAGATAAAAAGTATCAGAAAACATTTTAGAATATATTTGTAATGCAAATTGAGAAAAGTATCGATGAATTTACCTTTCACCTTCTCCTCATAGACCTCTTTGTTACGGATCATTAAGGTCCCAGCTTTACTATTTAGATGATCCTTTTCATTAGGTTCTAATAGAAGCTGAGGAAGACACATTTCGAATATATTCACCAGATCTGCAAATGCAGTACAAGAAGTAATCAATAGATTGACAAAATGATTGAGCATAATAATCGCCGTAAGCATAGATGAAAAACCCAGAGGCTCATGAATCACGAAAACAAACTCGGTTTGAAGAAATAATGAAGAAAAGTTGTCCCGTTAATCTGATTATTTCTTCCTTACCGGTCGCTGGAGACCATTCGCCCGGGTCAAGAATGTTAACACAAATTTTTCCCATTTTGAAGTGCCAAGAAAATAAAACGGAGTTAGAATAATAGCAAATTATTGTAAAAAATACATGAATCAAATTTATTAAACAACTTGAGCAGCTCATAGTAAAACTGCTTCAGCAGAACACGCTAGGTCTTACAATTCATTACATGATAAATATATACATGAAATACACATTTAGAAGTTGAAACAACACTTCATACTCCTAATCTAAAGTTGGGTTCCCAATCTAAAGTTGGGTTTGAAGTTTGAACTGTTACTCCATTAAAACATTTCTTCATTAATCTCAACAATTATCACGTTTAAAAGGATGAAATGGAAGAATTAGGGTGACACGGTACTACCAGTGTTTTGATTCTCGCAAAAATTTTCAGTTTCTTATGTTTGAAGGGATAATTAGTTGAGTGCTGAACTCATGTCTATTACAGATTTGAAGAATATCCAGAGCTATTTGACCTCTTTCATTACATAAATATGCATGCCCTGATACCCAGTACAGTTCTGACCTCTCTCATTACATAAATATGCATGCCCTGATACCCAGTACAGAAAAATGGTATGGGAATATCCTCTGCATTTGGCTATTGGTTGGGAATGCCCGTTGTGACATTTGATGCTGAATGAACATCTCTTAAAGTTTTTCTCATGATAAAACAAGGGAAGAGAAACAAGAAGTTATATTGGTGGAAACCCCTATCATCTACAGTCTCAGAAAAATTCTCAGAAGGTCCTTTACACCTACAATAACCTCTTCTTCAATATTTGACCAGAAAATTAGGAAGAACAAAACTTTAAACCGAAACAAAGAATGAGATATATGAAGTGATAAAATAGTAAAGTATTTTGCTAGTTTGGTAAGGGTACTTACCTGTTACAGCCAATGTTGGGATGGTAGATCTTATTCATAAAATAGATAGCGGGTTGTTGGTATGGATAATCAGATGGTAATTCCACATAAACCGTCCACTCTCCACCTTGGTAAAGACCTAAGATCGTGACAAATAGTGAATTCTGTTTAGCATCCAACAATCACAGGGAAATAACCAGGCTAAACCTTACAAAGTGAAAAGTTCAGTTAGAGATTTCAGGATTCGAAGGATTTATCAATATCAACATTCATAGATGAACCCAGAAAAGTGAAACAAAAGCCTGAGTAAATAACCTATACACAAAATGAGCTGTGCCAACTCTAATTGTTCTGTTGATAGGAAATAGAATCCAGAAGGATTAAACCATCTAAATAAAAAAAAGAATTGAGATTTGTATAGAGGAGTCCATAAGTTTGGGCATCTTACTTATTTTGAAAACTGAGTAATTTATTTTTAGTAAACTTTAGCAATTTATTGTTTGAATAATTGTAACTAACATAATAGAATCCAGAAGGATTAAACCATCTAAAAAAAATTGAGATCTGTATAGAGGAGTCCATAAATTTGGTCATCTTACTTATTTTGAAAACTGAGTAATTTATTTTTAGTAAAATTCAGCAATTTATTTTTTGAATAATTGTAACTAACAGAATCCCTTGGGCCCAAAAGAAAAGAAAAAAACACTGGAAGAAGTCTAACTTACTGTCTGGAGGTCCCTTGAACTCCACATAGAAATTACTGTTTGAATCATTTACGGTCGTCACTTTAAAGCCTTTCATCATACTGCCCATTGACAGACACTTTCCACTTAGCCAGCGCAAACTTCATATGATATCATCACACTTTCCACTTAGCCAGCGCAAACTTCATATGATATCATCTAAAAATTGTTATGAAGTCCCAGTAATTGATAACGCTTGCATTATGTTATCAAGAAGGAGGGGGGAAACCATGATATGACAGTAACCCCAAAGCATAAGAGATACCCAGTACATGAAGAATACAAAAGAAGTGAATGATATTGACTTTGAAACTTACAGAGCCATGAGATCTGTATCCCTGCGCCTGGCTCCTGATCCAGTGGCCATGGTATTCAATTGAATTAAAAAATTATTGAATGCAAATACCCAACAGTGCCTTTCATTAATTTCTTTTCTGTCTTTGATCGTCTGAGGGGTTCAAGATATTGTTGGCGCGTGCAGCCTATAATCCACCCCAGCAGCTTCTGAGAGCTCTCGAATAAATTCTGTAGCGGTGGGATATAAATAATAAGATTGTTGAAAATATATAATTTCAACGCTGCTGCGCGCGGGCCAGCATTCAACCGCGCCGTACCAAGTCAAAAGCACCTAGCAGCAAACCTAAACCGCCAAGAAGCCATCGCACTGCTCTTTGGCAAAAGTGGTTTTCGTACGATGGTGCTCCGACGCAGACATGTGGACAGCCGTGACATCATCACCTGACACTTTTCGGAAGGTAACGCTCAGTCAACTCACCCATTCCGATATTGATTACCCTCGTCCGATGACCTCCAGCATTTACGTCCGTCAATTTACCACAGTGCAACTTTGGTGTAAAGTACCGTGAGAAAGGTGTTCCGATATGCATCCTCCGCCGTTCGATTAAACTGCTTGCTCTCCGCTGTTCGATTCAAGGAAAGGTTCACTGCCGATAAATTTTCCAAAGTACATACGGGCCTATTTGATAAATTAAATGCAGCGTGGACCGTACCATACCTAAGTTAATACATTGTCATATTTTTGATAAAGTTTTCAATGTTTTTGTTACGACGAGTTAATATGGAGTATGGGCGAAATACAATGTAAGTTTTTTTATTATTTTTGATATATGTTTTTTTTAAAAGAACGTTGACTCCAATATAGTCACGGGGATTGTAATATGAAAGGATTATTACACACGGGAAGAAAAAAGATAGCTCAGTTCACGGCAGTGAGAAAACTCAAAAAAACAGAGGGTCCGCAGCCACTGTAAAAGACCAGAGATAAATTTTGTATTGCAGGGGAGGAACGCACAGAAGTGCGTGAATATTTTTGGGTTTGTAATGTAAAAGGAAAATGCAACAGCAGTGTAAAACCATTTTGTCTTGGTAAGAAGTAAAAAAATTGCACAGCAGTGCAGGAGTAGAAAAAGAAATGAATGAAGAAAACCAGTGGATTGTTTTGTTGAAATCCATGAATTGTTTCACACAGGTGAAAAGGTAACTGTGTAAAACTGTGTAATTTTGTTTTCACACAACAGTGAATGTAAATGAAATATTTACACACAGTGGTGTAAAATTTCATAGGAGGCAGAGTAACTTTTGTGAAAATGTTTTGGTGAATCCCTCTGAGTAAAAGAGGATGAATATGTAAGTGTTTTTGTTTAATGAATAGAAATCATTTTATGGTGCTGGAATACTCTGTGCTCTGTAAATTTTTTTTTAAAGACTTCTCTGTGCAAAAAGATCCTGGTGTAAAGAAAACAGAGCATTGTCTCTGTGTTTTTATTTTTGTGGTTTTGGTATTTACCCATTGCAAACAAAAATACCCGCTCTTTGTAGGTGACAAAGAAGCTGAAGGGAGGAGTCTAAGTCAGTTGTTTTTAAATACACAGTCAAGAAATTGAAGCATAGTTGAAAATGCAAGAAATGGCTAGCACAAGCACTAGTATGGGTTTGTTTAACCCTCAATTCCCACAGTTCAATGGGACAAATTATGACTATTGGGCAATAACCATGAAAGCCCTGTTTGCATGTCAAGATTTATGGGAACTTGTTGAAGATGGTTTTGATGAACCAGCAAATGAGACTGAGTTTAACAGATTAACTCAGGGGAAGAAAGACCTATTGAAGAGCAATAGGAAGAAGGATGCAAAAGCCATTGTATTTTTGTATCAAGCATTAGACAAGAGTG
>APFE030457866.1:0-11153 GCA_000404065.3 Pinus taeda
TATTTCCCCAGGTAAACACTAAGGGGTGATGTTAAAATTACTTGTACGTAGATACCTCTCTACTTGCAATTGGTAAATGGAAAATCAAGTAATTGACAACACATAAGATTGGAAATAGGTTTTACTAATAAGGGAATAATTTTCTTTGTTACCAGTTCAACATAAAATGAACTAAAGATAGCAAAATGTTCAAAAACATCTAAAAATAGCATAGGTTCATGGCTCTGCAATTATTAACCTGCTGAATCTTCACTCTTTCTTCACAAGTACTCGATTAAACTTCCAAACTAACTACAACTACAAATCAAGTTTAGTTAGCAGTGTATTCATGGCCACAAGTTTTCAATATAAACGAAGGCTATATTCCAAAGCTGTAAATATACAAAACTGAATGTAACAATTTTGAAATTCCTGCTAACATGCATTCTAGTTGCAAGGCTATTTCCGCTCAATAGCCACATCACAAGCCATGCTAGAATGAATTAAAGTCACATTTATGCTCTTTGCTGGAAAAACAAGCTATACTTTTCCCAATTCCTTGCTTATCCATTTAGTGACTTCTTCTGGCACATGAAAGTGCTTACATAAGCTACTCCCGTGACTTTGAAAAGAAAGTGGATGCTAAAGAAGATGATGATGAAGAAGATGTAGGTGACTCCCCTTCATATGTTTTGACAGACTTTGGGAATTCACTTCCTGATGAGAAACATGTAAACTTGTTTCTCTGTTGTGTAGATTTCACTGGAGACCCTGCTAGCGAGCTTTGTTCCGTATCAGAGTAGGTATGCATTGTTAAACGTCCATCCAAATAATATACAATTGGTGAATCTGGTATGTTCACTTTATATAGATCAGGAGCAACAAGGCCAGATTCACTAGTCCACTCACTAGCACGTCCTCTGCCATTTGCTGTGCTGATATTCTCAGGTTCTGATGCCCATGAAGCACTTTGGCTAGAGGACTCCAAGGAGCATCCAGTTCATATCTTTGGTTCCTTTCAGCTCTCTGCCATAGAAAAATTGACAATTTGTCAGGCCCTCCTCGGCATGCTTTGAATCTCTAGTCTCAACTAGTTCTTATTAGCAAAACAGATCTCACCCTAGAGTGAAAGATGTACCTTTTCCTGACTATGCCTTTTCTACCTCGTATGGAAATTCCATGGAGTCCACTGGGCAAGCAAGAGCCTTCAACTCCTTACTAAGAACAAGTATGGTTTCCTCGCACTCTGCAAGCTTCCCTGCAGCCGCAACTATGTCCTTTTTCCTGAAATTACAGTTAAGTACAAGTTACTCCACTGCTATTGGACTTTAACAAACACTATTGCAAGTGTCTAGGAAGAACAGACTGACAAGGGAAGGCTGTAAAACCAACACAATTCGTTGAGAGAACTACTCTGGCCATGTGATTGACTGGCTCTATAACTGGGTAAATCTTGCCATTTAACTCTTTTAACTGTCCTGCTCAATAGCATGGTCATGTCATTCTGTTTAAGATAAAAGCAGATCCAAAAAACTGTCCAGACACACAAATGTGGCCTAAATAACTTATTTCCTCTCACACTTCAAGCTTTTCTAAAATACTTCATGAATAGCTGATGAATTTATTTGTAGCCCACATATTGGAGTCACATTGTCCAAAAGACACAAACCACCATACAATATAATGAATTACCTGAACAAGTTATTACAAACTTCTACGGAAAAATACACTGAAGAATCCATTCAATACTCACAAGGGTGTATTACGGACTCCACATAGCCACTACCATATCTTCAAGTAGTATTGGTTGTCAGTGGTAATATGGTGACTACCACAATGCAACTACAAAAGCTATTGCCAGTTTTGAGCGGACAGAATAAATATTGAGATGAAGAACAAAAGCTATTTAAGGACTCCAAATCTTAACACAACATGACTAACATGGTCCTATAGAGTGGAAATAACTACATTAAACACCTATGTGATTAAGATCTTGATTCCTGCCCTTTGGTACTCAGAAGCCTAATCTTTGAATGAACTGATGCATTACAATTGTACTACATGGTTCCATAGTGACAGTCTCCTTCAGCTCCTCATTCTCTGATAAATTTTGGGGTATCATGCTCAAGAGGCAACCTTACTATTTCTTTTTGTTATTGCCTTCAAGCATAAATGACTGACAATGAAATTTGGTAATTGAAATATGGATAGATCAGAATTCCATTCACTAGAAAAATGCACTAGTCCTTGACAACTGAATGAACTTCTAAGTATTTAGAATTATTCATTGCTGTGAAAGCTATTGGTGTAAAAATATTGCATTCCAATTTGTGGCAATCTATTACTTTGGAATGAGTACTCGTCAACAAATTGACTACTACACTTAACATATATAAGCTTGTAACTTACATGTCTTACATTTTTCACAGTCTGCTTGAAAACACACCTGATTTCTTACATCTGATTAGATTTTCAAATGCAAAATGTGAGTTCATCTGAAGCAGATCTGACAAGCATGCCACTCTTGTCAGGTTCATGACTAAAGAGCTCTCTATACTCTGTTCATACAGAATTCTTCTTTAAATCCACAAGACTTTGAGTGTTTCTTCTGCATCTTGGGTATCCAATTATTCCATTTCATTCAAGTTGGCCAGAACAATGCTACTAGAACTTTATCTGCTTTCTAAGCTTGCTTGAATTCTGGGTGTGTGTTTTGTGAATCTTCCTATGTTCATGTCTACCTGTCAGAGGGAGCTTCCATCACCTATTGAAGTTAGGGGAAGTTGATCTTCCTATGCTTGAAAAAATCAGTTGCATAACGCAGAAGAGAAAAGGCATTTACAATGCAATTCTAGGTGCTGCAGTGATGGTTTCTGCCAGGGCATCATCCTCTAGCACAATTCAAACGGTTTAATTTATAGCAAAGCTCATGTGGATTACATTTTGTGAATGCTCATAGAATAGTTGTCTAAAGGATAGCATGCCCTGTGTCGCCTGCTTCTGTACCCTATACGGTTGCCAGCCATGTAACTGTCATGGATATCTGGGGGAAAAGGAGTATCAACTGTAATATTTGCAGAAAAAGGCTTCTGGAAAATTCACTTCCGCATATTCTCCAAAACTAGTGACTGTAGATGTTACTGAAGCACAAGTGCTCTGTCCAGCAATCCATCAATTTCTTGCAAATGTATATGTATGTAGTCAATTCTAGACTCTGCATAAGTCCAAAATCATGATCCATAAGCATAGATTATATATGAATCAGATCAAATAGCATAGAAAGATAAAAACAACAAAAATCAAAGAATTGACAAAAAAGCGTAAAGAGAGAAGACAAATAGATAAAACAGAACATGAATCTCATTGTCCTTCTCCAAGAATTGGAGAGGCTGGAGATGGACCTATCTCAATACACAAGCCAGGAGACTTGCAAAAGAATATAATCCCAAAACCTTTTATTGATACTAAGATTAAGGGGAGGAAATCCAATGACCATGAACATAATCGGCACAAAAGAATGCCAGCTATTTGTGATGCAAAATTTCCTCTAAGATGAGACTCCTTGTGGCTTGCCTAGTTCATTTTGTATATGGGCGCTCCCTCTGAACTAAAGGAAGGCTTTATGGAACAGGATCAACAGATAGAGATTGCAAATATTGGGGTTATCCAGAATATGTTGATCATGTTTTTGGAGGTGCCTTTTGTTGAGGAAATAGGACATGGATAGAAGGCCATTCTATGGGTATGTTGACATCATAATTATATTGGCGGGCTGTCCTTCTCAAAGATCCTTGGTGATACCGCAAATCTATATGGAATGCGTGGCAGGTAATTAGGACAGTCTTTGGAGATAGAGTTATTAGGCACCTATCTTAATGTGCAGGCCAGTAAACTTGTATAAAAAGATGACCCCTAAACCTTTTATTGAAAGTAAACTTAAATAGAAAATGGTATTCGAATGATGACAAACATGAATGGCACACAACCGGCACAAAAGTTTCCCCTATCTGGTTGTAATGCAAGGTTTCCCTTTAAGATGTCGTTACTTTCATGGTTCATTCGGTCTATGTCACTCGCAACTAAAGCAACCTGCGTCATAAAACAGGAACTGGAATTGCAACTTGACCATGCTTTTGTGACACAAAAGTGCGCTAGCTATTTGTGATGAAAGGTTTCGTTTAGGATGAGATTCCTTCCCTGGTTCATTATCTATATGGCACTCCTAACTAAAGGAAAGCTCCATGAAACCGGACTAACAGATCAAAATTGCATCTATGCCTATTTGGAGGTGCAAGTTTGCTAAGGAGGTCAGACTTGGATATAAGACCATTTTATGGGTATTTTTACATTATAACTTTATTGATAGGTTGTCCTTTTCAAGGATCCTTGGTACTGCTATAAATCTATCTGGAATGTATGGCAGGTAATCAGGGTAATTTTCAGTAGGGTAAGAGATGATCTGTGCCACAGTGGAGGAGAGCCCCATGCTCAGTTCTAACATATTGCTTGATTGGCTGTAGGACCAATATTCTACTCACTCCAACTCCCCCACTTTGTGTGCAACTCTATGAGTGCTTAAACAACTTCTCACCTCCTCTGTACCAAAATGTTTCCAAAATGTTTGAAGATCTGTCCAGACAAAGGGTACCTATAATTGGTGGATTTTCAATTTCCGATTATATAGCCATTCAATTTTCATATCATCTGATTGCTTTAAGAAATTTTGTGTAAAGCTAATGTACAATCTAGATCTGGTTCACTTGCCCTGGCATACGTCGATAGTGGGGAAACCTGGGGATGTTAATTCGATGTAATGATGGTTTTTGCATCCCTTTTAGTAATCTTCCTATCAGGCTTTTAAAGATAATGAAAAAAATTGCCCCAATTCTGAGGATTGCGCAAGAATTTAAAAAATACACAACACCAAAATCCTGAAAATTGCTACTGAATAGCACCATGGCTTTTGTTTCTAGAGTTTGTTGACTGAAGTACAATACTTTACAAATGGGCCTGGAAGCAAACTATTATTATCAATTTGAACGGTTAAAATACTACACCTACACAAAGAAAAATACAGGAAAATTGGTTAATTCAACTAAAAGCATTGCAGTTATAACAATTGGATCAAGCTCCACTATGCTTACTCTTCTTTCTGGGCTCCAAGCTTGCCCTTCGGAGTCCCTCTCTTTGCATAGAAACGGACCAAACCTGTCTAGAGCTTGTAAACCCAGATGGTGCTCCCGAAAAGAGCTAGAATAACAGTAACCATCCATGAACTAGCCATCCAGTAAGGAATAACGACATCTGCCTTACCAGCTAAGTAGAAGGAGGCCAAATTCCATGCCAACCAAGGCCCAACAATGCACCTCACCACAGTAAAATACACAGTGAAAAATGGAGAAACAGAACTATAGATCATGTTGGCCAAGGCAGACTCCGTTTAGCCATATGAGAAATAGTCCACACATTCTGTAATGGAGTCGTCGATTTCCCTGCAGCTATCAGACATTCTGTAATGGAGTCGTCAATTCCTATGCAGCTATCAGACATTTTGTAACGGAGTCGTTGATTCCCCTGCAGCTATCATAGAGATGGCCGAGAGCCCTCCATGGCCTGCATAGTACCTGCAAGTTACTAGGTAGAAGGAAGTTGCAATATGGTGAAATATAAAGAGGTGATTAGATGGGTTGGTAAGCAAATAGTGGAGCAAGTCCACAACGAAATATGCAGTGCTAAACTCCATGATTTTGTTCTCTAAATCCGTGTTGGGTGCATCAAGCTTCCATGGGTTACTGCGCATGTCGTGAGCAGAGAGAATGCAAACGATGGTTGCATGAACAAATGATATGCCACAACTTGCAGCCCTCGAACCTGTTCTTGCCCTTCCGGTTTCGCTTGTTCTGGTGCCCTGGTGAGCTGCAGGGGAGTGCCGGGTTTGTTCTGGTGCCCTGGTGAGCTACAGGGGAGTGCCGGGTCGAATACAGCCCGCGGTCAATTCCCAAATTTGAATTGAATTGAGGTGTAAATGGCGGCAAGACAACGATGGAACTCTTGTCAGACATCATTAAATGTGGAGGGTGGCAGAGCTGGGCGGAGCTCACGGGGGTGGAGGAGCTAGGCGGAAGAATTGCCGGCAGCCGGAGCCGGAGGTTTTTCTGGGTGGCGCCGGAGACCGGGCCATTCTTCCACTTGGGTAGACTACTCCAATCTCAAATCGCAACCATTAGTTAAAAATTCAACGTGCGAAGAATCTCAAATATATTCCAAAAATCTCAAATCGTAGCCATGTATACATTTTGAAGTGTGCACCCAATAGATAATTCCTGAACTTCTGGAGTGTATATACAATCTTCAACCCTTCACGCTCCATGGTTCAATAATTCTTCTCTGCTTTAGATATTTTTATGCTCACAAATGCAATCCGATGATTGATATCTCCTGCTCCTAGTTGGGTTAAAACTGCTCCTAATGCTAAGCAAGACACATCCACATGTACATGAAATTCTTTCTTCCAATCAGGGAACACTAGAATATGTGTTGTAACCATCTTTTCCTTTAAAAATATAATCTTTTATGGAAATCATCATCCCAACAAAATGTTGCATCTTTCTTCAATAATTTCTCCATGGGCGCAGTGATCTGCGTGTATGCCTTAATGAACTTTCTATAGTATTATGTATGGACCAATGTTTCTTACAAATGTTTTACATTCCTTGAGGGATCCAAATTCATAATCACCACAATTTTAGTAGGGTCCACCGTCAACCCTTGCTTACAAACAACGTGGCCCAAAAGTATCCCATATGGTATGAAAAATATACACTTTTTCATATTTAGGGAGTTCTGACACTTCCTACAAGTATCCAGCATTAGGAAAAGACTTGAAACATGCTTTTTAACTAACATGGACATCATCCAATCATCAGAGTAGACCTCCTAAAACTTGTGAATAAATTCCTTAAATGCTATGACTACCACCCTAGAAAAGATCGCAGGGGCCACCCTAGAAAAGATCACAGGGGCATTCTTAAGTCCAAAAGGCATAACTATATATTGAAAAGAGCCCCATTATGTGCTGAAGGTAGTCTTATTGCGATTTGCTCGCACAATCTTGATCTGGTGATATCCTGAGAATCCATTTGCAAAAGAGTATACTTCTTGACCACCAACGTTCTCCAAGACTTCATCTATGAACGACATAGGGAATGGATCATGTACACAAACATCATTCAACTTCCATAGATCTACATAGATCCTAATTTCTCCCTTTGTCTTCTTCTCTTGAACTACCATAGGACTAACTCAGTCTGATTCTTCTACAGGCTCAATAATCCCTGTTGCGAGCATCTTATCGAGCTCTCCGCACACATTTTATTTGTATTTAGGATTCAATCGGTATGGGCATTTCTTTATCAGCTTCACATTTGGCTTCATATTAATCTTCATAACACCCAGATCACCTATTATCCCCTTTAGATCAGAGAAATATGTTGGAAACAAGTCTTGATATTCATGTAACAACTTCGAGACCTTGTCAGCTATGTCCTCATCCTAGTAATCTCCTATATTCGCGAACTTCAGTTGTGCTTCCAACCCAATGTTCACTTGATTGGTCTTCAAAGGTTTTGAAATGTTAGGAACCTCTACCTCAGGCCCAATGACTTCGAATTATCCCTCTGAATTAGGGATACTGATATTCCTAGGATCTTCCTTTACCTTGTTTTGTGGTAACATTGTAGCATTCCAGAGCATGGTACAACTGTGTACTCTAGTCAGGTTGTACCCACATGATAGGCTCTACAGCTGTTCTGAATATCGCAACCTTGATTTATTGTAATGCTTGATCAATAAATTTGAATCCATCCTCAAAACTTAATGTTAGAAAAAATATCTCTTCATAACATCCCACTCCGCAATTCCATGTCACAGCTCTGTTTCTAAGTACCAATTCATCGGAATAGTATCCAAGGTGTCGCAGAATATATGTACCCATTCAGGTTGTGGTTCCTCTCTCCATCCTTTCATCCAATGAGCCAAATGCTCGCATAGATCATCCTTCCCTATATATTTTTCAGTAATGTGGTATTTGCATAGCCAAATCACAACTTCATCATCCTTCTGTACTCCTTCTAGTCTACAAAATTGTTCTTATGCTTACCCCACCATCTGGGAGGCATAGCTCTCCGCGCTATGTCCAATGTCTAGAAGAGATGCTCCTCCGATACATCCTTTTCAAATTTATCAAGAAACAAATTTACATCTTCTAAGCCATCATAATATGGTAAATTGTGTACCTCAGTGGATATACATCGGAGTGATTTAGCAAGTCTGTTGCATCACAACATTGATACTTCATGCAATCTATTTTGCCAATGCTCGAGCTCTTCATCTGAATCCGAGTTGCAGGAGCTGTCATTTTCCCAAGTAATTCTTCCATATGTCGTAGGATCGATCTAATCCTCGTTCCGCGTAGTAAGCTTATAGATCTGTTCAATATCATCCTCCTCATAGTAATCTCGGACTGGTTTAGTTTTGTTAGGGCCCCACCCTAACCCCCTTATCTATGTAGTGGGATCGAGTCATAATAAAGAGTCAATAAAGCCCATATTAATAATTGTAAGTGGCTAACCCGCAATTAATGTCGGGACCACAGTTAGTTGCAAATGGGCCATGGTATTAGATAGATGGTATTAATAAAACCCATGGTATTGATCCATGGTATTGCATGTATGAGTCATATATATTAAGGAGAGGACTCCCTACGAGGAGCATCGTGTCTTTATTTTTTGAATCCGAGCTCTGCTCTATGGAGGTTTCCACCCTCGAAGAGGCCAAAATGAACATTACTTTCTGATATAAATAATTTTGTTGTTTGACTCTCACTATTCTATGTTCTGGGTATCTTTTCTTCGCATAAATCTGTATTTTGGGGTATCCTTTTTGGTAGGTTAAGAGCAATAACAAGTGTATTAGAGCATTTCCAGGGACCAGGTGGGATCTCCATTTTCTAGCAAAAAAAAATTTTTGGCTAGAAGATGTGTCCGGCGTCTTTAAAACAGGGATCTGTCGTTTGAGCACAATAACCTGCAATATTTGGGGAGGCATGCACGCAGGAAATACAAGAGGTGGTCACGCTTGTTGGACTCCCTTGTAACCCCTGTGGGTACCCCTTCGAGTAGTAGCGCATTAGACAGAACCGCGTACGGACTATCTTCCAAGTACCTTCTGGGTATATCAGAAGCCCCCTATCTCCTCTGCCACCTAGCCATAGATAAACAGTCGACCGTCTTGCTGCTACAGTACATCGAGAACAACACTCGGAGAGATTACTCGCTCGTACGATAGGGTAGTTGGGTTGTACGGCTAAGGGTACGGTTGATCCTCCTTAGTTAGAGCCCTGAAACATTGGGCGGAGTACTACTGTCAGACCCTTATGTATATTGCGATTTGTAGCACCTGACACTCCTCGAGACCATAGTTCCCTTTTCTATCTTGGGATCGCATATCATCTCTGCCAGATCTGCTCGCGCAAAAGGGGTGCAACAACAACAGACATCAGTCCGATCTATTAGATCCATCAGATCCGCAGCAGCAATCTGTTCCACCGCTCAGAGCTATCCGATCCGCCATTCAAATCTCTCAGATCCACCTAATCTGAGTAGTTGTGTGGGGTTCCTATACTGGAGCATGATTTTCACAGGACTTTTGGCAGCATTGACATTTTGAGGATTTGACAACTGCAGTATTCCTAAGGAAGGAAAAAAGTCTGAGATCTCCCGGGGCGCTTATTGGTGACCTAGCCCATCAAAATCAGGACGACGAGCTGAGCACGGTGGTACCATTCAATTCTTAGTGAAAAAAATTTTGGGCGATCCCAAATTTCAAGAACATCAGGTCGGTGCATGGTAGAAACTAGATCTCAAGCTATGGCCAATGAGAGGATGGACAAACTTAAACAATCCTTGCAATCCCTCCAAACTCAGATTGACAGACTAACTAGCATAATCCCGAGCATAATCTCGAAGGGCAAGGAGGAAGCCCATGAGGAGGCGTATATTGGCAATGGACATAGTGAGGGTGAGTCTAGCCATTCTCTTCACCTCTAGGGCCCCCAACAACAATCCCATCCGTGACCTCCCAAGTTGGATATGCATAAATTTGATGGTTCTCACCCGGCAGCATGGATAGCACAAATGGAGCAGTATTTCAATCTGAACAACATCTTAGATAATGAGACTCATCGTATGGTGGGGAGCATGTACTTGGACAATGAAAGGTGGCAATGGTGGCAATGGCATCAACGTTGCAATGCACCTTTTGTGACCTGGGCCATCTTCAAAAAAGCTCTTACAGAATGCTTTGACCAGGAATCTTCTTTTTTGGGTCGTCTTACTAAGCTCCGACAGACTAGCACAGTGGATGAATATATTACAGCCTTTGAAGCCTTAGCCTTCTGCACTAGGGGTCTTTCAGATGTGTTCTACACGGAATGTTTTATCAGCGGTCTTAAAGAAGCCATTAAAGCCCACATGCTACTGCACCACCCTCCCACATGAACAGAGGCTTGCAAGGTAGCTCGTAATGTGGAACGTGCATTAGTAGCCCAATACAGTCGCCAAAATTTCACCACCGAGGGTCGCCCCCCACAGGCTCACAGCACAACCCAAACACTTACGGTTCAAAAGGTGTCACCTGCAGAAATGGCCGAAAGAAGAAAGCAAGGCTTATGTTACTACTGTGATGAAAAATACTCCCCAGGTCCTAAATTCAAGGAGCCCAAATTTTTTCAAATTGATGCCACTGATTACAGCTCATCGGAGGAAGATCCACCACTGGAGAAACAAGAGGTGGTAGAAGACGACAACCAAAAGGACAATGTCCCTAACGAACCAGTTATTTCGCTGCATGCTTTGGCAGGGATTTCTTCACCTCAAATTCTCAAAATCAGAGGTTTTATTAAACATCGCCTAGTAGTAGTCTTGATTGATAGTGGAAGTACACATAATTTCATCCATCAAAAAGTCACGGAAGTAGTGCATTGCTTTGTACGAACAGTTTCTAACTTCCAAGTTCAAATTGCAGATGGAGGCACAATGAAATGTGAAGGCCGTTGTGAAAATGTCAAACTTCAAATGGGGGATTATCAGTTGAAAACCCACATGTTTTCCATACAT
>APFE030457882.1:0-13315 GCA_000404065.3 Pinus taeda
TTCTCCTCCAAAGTACTAAACAAACTCTTGTCGCCAGTCATGTGGAAAGAAGCTCCACTGTCAAGAAACCAACCACTTCCCACCATGGATGAAACCATGCATGCGAATAGTGTGAAATCCAACTCGAACTATGAGGCCAGTGCCTCACCTTGTGATCCTTCCATGGATCCCTTCTTGAACTTCCTTAGTGGACAATTTGTAGCAAAATGGCCCACCTCATGACAACAAAAGCATCACACTTTCGATTTGTCAAACTTCTTCCCACCATGGGAAGGACTGGATTCAGAATGAGAATCCTTCTTCTTTGCCTTCTTCAACTTACCCGCTAAGGCACAGTTTTCTTCATCCTCCATGGATGAAGAACCATCTTTGGTGCTTCTCCTTATCTCCTCCTACATTAGATCCGACCAAAGTTGTTCCCAATCTGGCAGTTTCTCTCTTCCATTAACCAAGTCCTGGTAGCTATGCCAGCTCTTAGGAAGACCGAAGAGTGCATGACTCACCATGTCATCATCAGTTGTCGCGATCCCTACACTTCCAAGCTCATCACTGCAGGTGGTGATCTTGTTCAGATACGTAGAGATCATGTTGCCCTTTTCACGCTTGATCTTCCAAAGCTTGTCTTTCAGCGCCAGCTTCCTATGATCACTACTATTCTGATATAGATCTTTCAATGTTTTCCACATTGAAAATGGTGTCTCCTTCCCATGTAGACTCGAGACTATGTGGTCTCGAACTTCCTCCAGAAGGATTCTCCTTACTCTAGCCACACGTTTCTTCCATTCCACCAATTGAGTAGCATCAGTTGGCTTGGGGACTTCTTGATCAATGAAGTCCTTTAGACTGTTATCCTCTAATATTGCTTCCATGCGATCCTTCCATGCTATATAATTTGAGCTGCCATCAAGGGCATACTCGAATCTTAAACCACTAAACGCCATAGGTGAAACATAGATGTGATAAGAACTCGATTTCTATATTCAGGAATCACAAACTTCAAACTTCTCCCTTCTTGTATACTTTTCTTCCTTGATCACCGTTGCTCCGATACCATGTAGAAATTCCCATTGTAGATCAACAAATTATGCAATATACTAAAGCAAAATACAAGATCTACTTCTACAACAAACTTTGTGGAAGCTTAATCAAATATGAGCAAGATCAATAGAACATATACAAATGATAAGGAGAAATCAATCACACATAACATATAATATATAACCAGGGGAAAGCCTCGGCCTAAAACCCCAACTTTGTGTTATCATACAAGAGGAAATATAGTCCGGATTACAAAAAGAATCAGCTCACAAGCTATCCTGCTCTCTTTGCAATCCCTCTGCTACTCATAGACAGTTAAAGGCATCTCTCAAACCTTCTCCTATGCCCTCCAAGCCCCCTATTTCTTTGCGCAATTTTCCTTGGGGTCCAGTGTTGTCGCTTGTGTGAATTGGCCTCTTCACACACTCACTAACCTTTGATCCAACTGCGCAATCCTAAAGAAGATAAATACTTCTCCATGGATGAGCTTCCTTTATAGGAAAAAATACAACCAACTGATAGTACATTGTCCCTCCTTTGATCTCAACCGGGTCTCTGTCTGAACTGACATGCATGAGTTATGCATGAGAGAATATTCAGTTATCTGAAGAACAACAGTTATATGCAAGCATGCATTAACTAACTGAACTCACATTAATTTAAACAAACTGTTTAAATCAATCTAACTGGACTTGACTCAGTTAACTGAGCCAACTAATTACAACTCAAATTAGAATGCATCCTTCTCTGTTTAACTGATGGATAAATTCCTCAATTAATATAGAAACTGTTGCATGTCCTCACATAGACTTCATGTTTGATTTTTCACAACTAATTAACTCATGGTGAATTAATTAATTTATTTTCAAACTACTGTTAAGTTCAAATTCGAATTTTACTTCCTATTTTAGTCCAAGGACTGACTAAAATTGGAATCTATCCTAAACTACTAAAAATAGTTCCATTTTTCATTCCTTGTTGCTCAATCCAGCACTTCTACTTTTAGCATTTCTTGTTGCCATTTTCAGCAGACTACACAGATTTGGGGAACTGGGTAACTTTTCGACTCAACGTACTACGCAGTTTTTGAGCTCATTGTGGGTTGCGCAATTTCTAGTGTCAGTGTTGGGATGCCTCCCATGACTATGCAGTTTCTAAGATGAAGGCTCACTGGCAGTTAGGACTGTGTAATTCCCATAATCAAGGTTTCTTTCCCTCAAGGATTGCGCAATTTCTAGTGGCAAACCTAGAACTGTTGTGAGACTAAGTTAGGAGATCGGCTTGTGACTTAGAAGAACCAACTAAGTAAACAAACACAAGCAAAAAATGAAAGGATAATTCTCAATCAAAGCATGAATACCTAGATTAGTGCGATATGAGTTGCTATTGATAGTAAGGAAGGCTCTAAAATCAAAGCATAGGAAAAATTTTGGAGGGTGGTTATAGCCGCTACAACAAGGTTGTTTTCCTTATATTATTGAGAAGCTCTCTCTCCTATTCAACTAGACTGAGGCTTGCTAATGAAGGCATATAAGGACTGTTGATTCAGTGGTCAACCCTAGACGTGGTTTAAGAGGGAAAGACATTTCACCAAAATGTAGACCTATGCAATAGACTCATCAAACTTTGTACACAATTATTAGATCCAGATAAGGAGAATCATGCTAATTCTAAAACTTAGAAGGGGGCCCATATAGATCACCTGTCTATTGTGGTTTAGAGTTATGGTGATGGACCTTATGGCCATTGGGATGTATATTGTAACTTATATAAAGAACAATAGCCTCTATAAATGGGGTTATCAATCTTACTATTATTTAGTTCCATTGGTAAAAAAATCAAGAAAGATCATTGGGTGTATCTACAAGTGATGTAATCTCAAGACTTTAATATGAATCTACTAGTATTTTGTTGATATATGCACATTTGTGCTCTGTGCGCTTGATTTAATTCTTCTCTTAGGAAATAGTTGTTGGTTGGGAAGGGATCACTAATCTAGCTGCATTTTCCTCTATATCATACTCTGTGTGATGTGTTTTCCAATCTAGTTTATTTCTTATTTGTGTTCTTTGACTAATTGTGTGTTTATTGTTCCTCGTACTTAGATCCCTTGTGAATATCATAAACGATTAATTGATATTCTTATGTTTGACACTTTATGCTTGGGTTATGCTTGGAATAATACATTATGCAGTAGAATCACAGAGTTAATAACTAAAGCTAACCCTTTAGTCGTGGAAGAACCATGGTCTATTATTAAAAAGAGTTGTGTGTTAAATTATGTGGTTATTTATATCTTGTTTTCATAGGCTTCCTTTCTTTGTTTTGATTGTGGATTTATGCTTGTAGAAATAACGTTGATCAATGAAGGATAGCATTGATACTTTGCAACCTTCTGTGGTCATACAAACTCACCAATATCCAGGTGTGAAAAACTATGACGAAATCAGGAAGGGCCCTATATATGCGCCCAAGGGTCCCTTTAGTTTAGGTTTTATCTTTTGGTTATGTGTTCATGCTCACTAGAAGGTGTTGATTGCATTGCAACTCTGTTTAGTCCGCTAGATGTTTGTCCCAAAGGAAACCTTACATAGTTTGTGGCTTAAATATTAGAGGCTTTACTATAAACACCCTTGAGAGCATATATTTTGTTACACTTGTCTTAAATGTAGTATCCATGCTAACAAGTCTTGTGGGTGAGATTCGCTAAGGGTAAGACTTAGAGGGAGTTTATATGAATTGACTCACAGTTAAACAATATCAAGGGATCTTTATTATGGTTCTTGGCTAACTAATAAGTCAGTTTCCCAGTGACTTGTTCCATTTCCCTCTTGTTAGTAAGTTTATTGCTCTACATTCTTTGCTATAGTATAGGATCCTTAATGTCATTAGTCTTTGCACATACAATATGATGCCTCAAAGTTTACATTCCTGAATTGAAAAGTAATACTCTGAATTTAAGGCAATTAAATTCAACCAACACTTGCATTTATTCATAACACAAAGTTATGTAACATTGGAAAATAACATCCCATAATCACTAGCTCCTTCAAACCTACAATCATGCATCTATTATATTCCTTTTGGAAATATGTAGACCAATATAGAAATAAAACTAAAAAAATCCATGATAAAAAAATTAAATGAGACAAAACCTTCATTATAAATAAAACATAGGTAATTATTCTCATCTGGCAATTAGATAAAAATACTGAAATTACAAATAACATGAGAAACAACAACAAACTTGGTGTTATTTTATTTGCTAGAGAAAGATTACATGACAATACAAACTAACAATAGCTCCTGCTAAATGGCATGTCGAGTTGGACAATAGCTGAGGTGATGGTCTTCAAAATAATTGTGGCAATATTGATCCTGGTCTCCCAAAACTATAATTGGAACCAATAGAAGCACTTGTAAATTGTCAATTAATTCACCAAGGGATTGGTAGAGATGGGCTTCCATCTAATCTCACCAAGTTACCCAAGGGTTTTCATCTCGGGCATAGTGAACCTATGAGGACAATTTCCCCAATCTTCACAAAAAACAAATGATTAACTCTAGATTCCCCAACAAGCTTGGTCACCCCCTTTTCAAGAATTGACAGGTTTCCCTCCAACCTTCTAGAAGCACTTTTAATTTATTATCTTATTTCAATTCTAGAAGCTTATCCTTTTACACTTTTATTTTATTATTTTATTTTTGTTATGGAGGCTTCTCCCTTTTATTTTACTTAAAAAAAAATTAATGCAACCATGGTTTGCGGTCACTGAGTGGCCGCTACATCCATGGACAGTAATCCACACAGATCCATCAAAGGTAGACTAATATATCGGGCATAACCCCAAGGCCATCGAGGATATTTGACCTCGTGACCTCTCAATAGGCAATATACTTAGTAACAAGGGCTCGACAAATTGAGTTATCCCTTGGGGCTAGATTCTCCCTTTTATTTTTATTAATTTACTTTTTATTTCTTTTATTTAAGTCACTTTTAATTCTGGAAAATGATTAAATTGCCTCTAGGATTTATGCGACCATTGAAAGCCACTTTTCATCATCCCATCTTATATATATCTTCATCCTGATTATAAAAAGTTATTACACTCTAGTGTTTCTCTAAATAATCTGCCCCAAATAACACCTTTAACATATTTAATTAAATTATGCTTGATAATAACCCAGTTTTACAAGAATCGTCAAATTGCAACAGAACCAAGGACAAATTGTGCAGAACTAATCTTGATGATGAAATATGGAAAGTGAACCCTGTTGGGCCACATAAAACTCCTCAAAAACCCATTGGGCCCACAGATGATGTAATCTCGCTCTTGTGACTTAGCAAACACAAACCTTGAAAACCCACCCTAATCGCACCATAAGGGTAACAAAAAATGGGGATATTACAAGTCCTCTCACCCTAATATATCTTTCCCTCAAAAAATCCACATCTTTCAACGACAAATTCATATGTACACCAATACTAAGATCCCATATGAACCATTGTGTCACATCATGCCTCTATGCCACCCAATCATGAATGGATTTCTTGATACTTGGATCCAAAACAAACCTCTAACTCTGTTGGAAATACTGAGAGGGGGGGTGAATCAGTATTTCATTTTCAACTATTATTTTACCAGTTAAAACATTTATATTTAGAACACAATATGAACAACAAGTATCAATGCTTTTATTAATATAATATTTGCAATAAAATAAATACAATATATAAATGGTTGCAATCAGTTGCCAAGCACCAACTTGGACTTTTGTGAGGCTTCAACCTCCTGAGCTCTAGCTCTATTTCGCCAAGGCAATAATCTTGGACTTAGGAGCACCAACTCCCAAGGACTTCTATCCTTCCAGTTTCTGAGACACCAGTCCCAAGGACACCAATCCTTCCTACTTCTGAGGCACAAATCCCAAGGCCTCCCATCCTTCTTACTTCTGAGGCATCAACCCCAAGGACTCCAATCCTTCTTACTTCTAAGGCACCAACCCCAAGGGTTCCAACCCAATCTTGTCAAGGCATGTTTGATAGTAATGTTCTGCTCTCAAAACTCTTCTTTACTGAGTTTTGTCTTTTTATAGCTTCACTGTAGTCTCCATGCTACAACATCAATGACAACCAGTCTTCTTATGAAAGAGTCTTTGCAACTCTTCATACTGTCCACAAAGAATATCCAATGGACGACCTCCGATAATGTCTCCACATAGCTTTAGTGAGTCTACTATTAGCTACACTAAGCTCTGCATAAGAACCAGCGTTCTGTTCAAGCATCTATCCTCACTGCCACAATAAATTCTTCAGCATGACTGCTTCTCTGCTGACTACTTCTCCCCTTCGACTATCTCCTGTCCTGTTGGTCCTTCGGCCCTTTTTCCATTCTGCTGGACCCTCTGGCTGCCTCTGTTTCCTCCAGCTTATTTCAACAACGTTCAACACACTTTGTTCTCTGTTTTTCCTGTTTTATACATTCCTGATGCCTTTGTCTGTTGGTTTCCTCTTTCCACTGGCTCTTTGGCTTCCTCCTCGATCGCTATAGTTTCCTCTGCCTCGCTTGATCCTCGGTCATTCTGGCTTCCTCTGCGCTGGCTTGCTTCTTTGGCTTCCCGATCCTTTGGCTTCCTCTGTCTATTCGGGTTTACCAATGCTCGCAGGACACGTTCATTCATAAGACAGGACTGAATTACACAGAGAAAACATGTTCCATGTTAAAACTGTAACAACACACCTTTTTCATTAATCATAGACATACACCGGACTTTACAGTTTAACGGAGAGACTATACCAATCAGGGCAGACCCACATGCCACGTCATAATTGCAATCGCAATCAGCTCTGTTCAAGCCTATTAAACTATCAGAGATATTATCATAAGCCTTTTGGCCTAAAAACCCCGCGCAATACAATTATTTGAATTACACAGGAAATATATGAAAATCCCGATTGAAATGCTAAAGGGCGGACTTCAAAAACATTTTACCCACATCTATAACTGCTTCGGGTCCATTCTTTATTGCTTCAAGGCTTTTCCTTTGTATTTCGATTTTTACACCGAAACCCGCCAATACACTGAAAATCCCTTTATGTGTGGAACTCAAAACTTGTACAGTCGGGTTTATAAAACCCATTGGGTTTGGCTGTGTAATTGCAATCAGCAGCAGTGGCTTCCAGATGGCCGATGGCCGATTCACCTGTGAATGCAATATGATATTAAAAAAAAATGCAATATTGCATCGGGTCCACAACAGACATCGCAATCGGTGCTCGGGGGGAACACCCCTTTGTATTATTGCGATGGGCGGATGCGATATATCATTAAACCATTGCATAATGTTGCAGCGGGTCCGCACATATCGCAGTTATATGATATATATATGAAATACACTTAAAACCCACTTTGAAGCACTTACCCAGACTTCACCTATTTATACACCTGGACATATATGTCATCGGGTCTGCACATATATATCGCAATCTGGGGTTTTGTGTAGTGGCACATAACCGAACCACCGATTACAATATCGCCGATCTCTACATATTTCTCCGCTCCGATCATGTATTCCTCTATATGTACATGTTTTTTCCTTTGATAGTGTATATAGCCTATATATATATGTGTTTGCGCCTCTGATAGTGTATTTGCATGCATATACACTATATTGTTCCCGATAGCTCCCGATAGTGTATTCTTTGGCATTCTTGGCCATACTTTGCTCTGATAGCTCCTGATAGTGTATTTCGCATATACATATATTATATACAGCTCCACTCCTTTTAACTCTTCCACTCTTCTTTATGCTCCGCTCCTTGAACTCTTCTGCATGTATGTGTTTCGCTCTTCTTTGGCTGGAATACATTATTCCCAATAAGACTCTTCGGCATGTATTACTCCCGATAAGACTCCTCCTGAGCTCCGATAGCTCTGTTTTCTCCTCCAATGGATCTGTCTACTCTTTTCTCCTCCGATATGCTCTCCGATAGCTTTGTTTTGCTCTCTACTTCCTCCAATAGCTCTGTTTGCTCCGTTTTCTCCTCTAATTACTCTGTTTGCTCCTCTGTTTGCTCTATTTTCTCCTCTTGCTCCAATGTGGCTCCTCTGGCTTGGCAATGTCTTTCAAAGACCTCCTCTGATACCTTCATACCTTGATGGCTTCTGCCTTTTCCGATATGCCTCTCTTGCTCTGATATTCTGCAATATGCCTCTCTTGCTCTGATATTCTACAATAGCTTTGATATGCCTCCTTTGTTAACTCCTCTGTTAACAGACTCTTTCTTATGGCTTGGCTATCCTGATGGCCTTGTTCCTGTCTCTTCATGGATCTGCTCTGCTTCCCCTTGGCTTCATATCATCATCTAGTATCTAGAATATTGCCATATTGACATCAATGACAACCTAGGTCAACAATCTCCCCCTTTGTTATTAATGGCAATATTCTTCTTCTCTCCCCCTTTGACATCAATGGCAAAGGAGTGCTCTGAGACTCCCCCTATCAAACTGCTTCTGTTCTTTATGAATGGTAGATTTTCATGGGTCTGTGACTCCCCCTGCATAGTGCTCTTCTTTTTACTCAAGATAGAAGGATTGATGCTTTATCATCAATTAGCACATTATTCCTTCTTCATGTCTCAGAACTACTTTATCATGGCTTCAACAATGCTTAAAGATGCTCTACTTCAATGCTTTCAATCAGATTGCAAACAGCCATACACCAAGTGTCCAAGTCCAGGTTTTTATGCTTCAATCCATGTTGTTATCTCCATAGTCAGAATTAAGAGGCCTTCATAGTCCAAATCAAGAGAAGATGCCACTGAAATTTTCTTTCTTTCCATCTTTCTTCAGATCCGAGTTCCTTTGTGTTTTTGTGCTTCTCCTTAAGTCACTACCATCTAGTATTCAACATCATTGCATTTGGATGAAATGGTGAGAGGTTGTTGTATTTTCTAAGTGACTAGTATCAGCTTAAGTTATATTTGACTGCATGACATTCTCCTTTCTATGAGCCATCTTTTCCTTGTGTTCTTGTACATATCTCAGCAAGTTATTTCCCTAGCAAATTTAGATATCCAATCTGTGACTATATTGTAAATTCATTTTGCTTATTTGCATCTTCTTGCAATGCTTCAGTTTTGTTATTTGTTTCCAGCTGCTCTTACTTCAAACTCCATTCCAGATGTATCTGTTTGTTTGAAGATTGCCTCTATTAGTGTCCATAATTTATCTGTTCTCACATTAAATCCCTAAGTCAAGACATAAACTTCTGTGATAACAACACCATAGTTGTTTTCCCTATTTCTTTAGGATTATATGACATTGTCTGTTGTTCCAAATACTACTTAGAGATTAAGTGGAAAGCATCTTTAACAACACATCTTTAACAACAGTCTAAAGAGTGGTTACAGGATCATGTTCTTCAATGGAGTACTCCCGAGAAATGATCTCCATCAAAGAATGATTGTTAATATAGCTCAACAAGGATTTCATAAGGACCCTTTCACTAATAGCCTCTGCAATAATGATCAAGAATCACAGGCTCACCCTAACTGTATGCATCATCTCTTTTGGTAGAGTCTTCCCATCAAATGCTTAGATTGTCAAAATTCAGGCCAATGACATGTGCTATTGGCTGGAGAGTTCAAGAGACTTTCGGATTGTATTTGCTTCCTTCTCCAAACTTGTGTAACTTTCTTCTTTTTCATGGTTCTAGCTAGTAAAAGAGCCCAAGTTAAGTTACAATCATGTGCCATATGACCAATGTTATGACACTTGAAGCATTCTACATTTTTCATGAATAAGAATTCATGATTTCTTCCTGCAAAATTGTTTCTTGGAGATGGTTGGGGACCATAATATCTATCTCTATGAGATGGTTGGGAATCATAACATCTATCTTTATGATATGCTTTACAATATTTTGCCATGTGATCAAATTTTTTACAAGAACAACAATAACCAAAAAATGAACTTTGGTACCTGATAGATGGAGATTTCCTTGATGTACTTCTGAAGCCTTTATGCTTTGAGATCCTTTGATGATAACCATTTCCTCTCGCATCTTTGACATCATCTACATTTCTTCTTGGAGCAGGATTTCTTCCATTGTAACCTTGATGTTTCTCCTTGCCTTTGCTGGAACTGGGAGCATCATCATTTCTTTCTAGCTTCTTCACATCCCTTTTGTTTGAAGCATTATCATTATTGTTTGAGGATTCACCTGCATACCCGAGACCTGATTTATGAAATGGACATCTGTGATAGCTGACCATGTCATCCAAGGCTTGAGAGATCTTCAAGATTTTGTTCATCCCTTCAATCATTTTTCTGAGGCAGACAATCTCTTCTTCCAAACTTTCACACTCATTATTCTTCTTAGAAAGTTGTTTTTTAGTTTCTTCCTTGATATGATCTACTTCTATTTTAAGGGAGATGATATCTGACTTCATTTTGAAGATTTCTTCATCCTTTGCTTTTAGTTTACAGATCATGGTGTTTCTTTCCTTTCCTGCTTCATCAACCTGTCCTTCTATGACTTCCAATGCTTCCATTGTCTTCTCAGCTCATTGTGTTTGTTTCCTTGCTTCTTGTAGTTGAGATTTGAGAGAGGAGACCTCTACCTTGTACTGACCAATCTCTTCTTAAATTTTGTTCAAACTATTGTGCCTTTGTTCAAGTTGTCTTGACAAGGTATCTTCCTATTTCTTTGCTTTATCCAACTGATTTGTCATGGATATGACTTCTTCATGCTGCTTTCTTTTGCTTTGATGAAATTCCTTCTTAAGCTTGGAAAGCTCTTCATCCCTTGTTTGATCTTGGTCACTAGCTAGTGCTATCTTCTTAAGTTCCTCATTTTCCTTTTTCATATTGTTAATCTCTTCCATGGCAGTCATAAGTTGAGTGAGGAGATCTTCTACAAAATCTTTTTCATTCTCTTCATCTTCTAGGTCTTCTTTAGCCTTGATGTCATCATTCTCATTTTCAGCTTCTATGATGGGCTCTGGATTTCCTTCTTGATTTCCATCCTCTTCTTGACTGATGGTCATGGTTAATGCTCCTTTTGAGTGAAGGTCATGAAGTTTGTCCCATATACCCTTTGCTGATGAATATTTTCCTAGATTTTTCTTTATTGAATCACGCATCCCATTCAAGATTTCCTTCATTGCTTTTGCATTGCACTCCTTGGATTCTTCATCCATCCTGCTTTCAACAATCACTGATTTCCAAATTTCAATGCCTTGAGTTTGTAAGAAATTCCTCATTCTTGCTTCCCATATATTAAAGTTATGATTGAACCATGGAGCCTCCTCAAATTGATTGTCTTTTATTTTAATGGTAGAGGGAGACACATCCTTAAGAGGATTTGAGGCTTTCTTCCTTGACTTCGCCATTTGTGTTCTAAAGATCAACCTTCAAGCTGTTAGGCTTTGAATGAAGGTACTGGCTCTGATACCAATTGTTGGAAATACTGAGAGGGGGGGTGAATTAGTATTTCATTTTCAACTATTATTTTACCAGTTAAAACATTTATATTTAGAACACAATATGAACAACAAGTATCAATGCTTTTATTAATATAATATTTGCAATAAAATGGTTGCAATCAATTGCCAAGCACCAACTTGGACTTTTGTGAGGCTTCAACCTGCTGAGCTCTAGCTCTATTTCGCCGAGGCAATAATCTTGGACTTAGGAGCACCAACTCCCAAGGACTTCTATCCTTCCAGTTTATGAGACACCAGTCCCAAGGACACCAATCCTTCCTACTTCTGAGGCACAAATCCCAAGGCCTCACATCCTTCTTATTTCTGAGGCATCAACCCCAAGGACTCGTATCCTTCTTACTTCTAAGGCACCAACCCCAAGGGTTCCAACCCAATCTTGTCAAGGCATGTTTGATAGTAATGTTCTGCTCTCAAAACTCTTCTTTACTGAGTTTTGTCTTTTTATAGCTTCACTGTAGTCTCCATGCTACAACATCAATGACAACCAGTCTTCTTATGAAAGAGTCTTTGCAACTCTTCATATTGTCCACACTAAGTCTCCAATATATGACCTTTGATAAGTCTCCACATAGATTTAGTGAGTCTACTATTAGCTGCACTAAGCTCTGCATAAGAACCAGCTTTCTGTTCAAGCATCTGTCCTTATTGCCACAGTAAATGCTTCAGCATGACTGCTTCTCTACTGAATACTTCTCCCCTTCGACTGTCTCCTGTCCTGTTGGTTCTTCAGCCCTTTTTTCACTCTGCTGGACCCTCTCACTGCCTCTGTTTCCTCCATCTTATTTCAACAACGTTCAACACACTTTGTTCTCTATTTTTCCTGTTTTATACATTCCTGATGCCTCTATTTGTTGGTTTCCTCTTTCCACTAGCTCTTTGGCTTCCTCCTTAGTCGCTGTAGTTTCCATTGCCTCGCTTGATCCTCGGTCGCTGTGGCTTCCTCTGCGTTGGCTTGTTTCTTTGGCTTCCCGATCCTTTGGCTTCCTCTGTCTATTTGGGTTTACTAATGCTCATAGGACACATTCATTCATAAGAGAGGACCAAATTACACAGAGAAAACATGTTCCATGTTAAAACTGTAACAACGCTCCTTTTTCATTAATCATAGACATACACCGGACTTTACAGTTTAACGGAGAGACTATACCAATTAGGGCAGACCCACATGCCACATCACAATTGCAATCGTAATCAGCTCTGTTCAGGCCTATTAAACTATCGAAACCGTTATCATAAGCCATTTGGCCTAAAAACCTTGCGCAATACAATTATTTGAATTACACAGGAAATATATGAAAATCCCGACTGAAATGCTAAAGGGCAGACTTAAAAAACATTTTACCCTCATCTATAACTACTTTGGGTCCGGTCTTTATCGCTTCGGGGCTTTTCCTTTGTATTTCGGTTTTTACACTGAAACCCGCCAATACACTGAAAATCCCTTTATGCGCGGAACTCAAAACTTGTACAGTTGGGTTTATAAAACCCATCGGGTCTGGCTGTGTAATCACAATCGGCAGCAATGGCTTCCCGATGGTTGATGGACGATTCACCTGCGAATGCGATATGATATTAAAACAAAACGCAATGTTGCATCGGGTCCGCAACATACATCGCAATCACCGCTTGGGGGTGAGACCCCTTTGTATTATTGCGATGGGCGGATGCGATATATCATTAAACCATTGCATAATGTTGTAGCGGGTATGCACATATCGCAATTATATGATATTTATATATATATTGCAAATTTGCATGTTTTAACAT
>APFE030457889.1:0-21469 GCA_000404065.3 Pinus taeda
AATCATTAATCCATTTAGAGAGAGCCCTCTCAGGTTGAGGAGGCTAAGCCTCAGCCTAAAGTAGGTTTGAAATAGTTACTTGAGGTCTTCCTGGTCTGCAGCCTTCCAAGGTCTGATTTTGAGATAACACTATGCACATGTTGGATATGCATTCTTGTGTACAGATGATGCTATGTACGTGTTGGATATGCAGTGCTATGTACAAGTTGTGTTGCGTGCATGTGGTACATTGGTACTATGTACATATGGTGTGGTGTGCATGATTGTACAAGTGTTGTCGTGTGCATGTGGTGTTGTGTACACATTGTACAAGTGGCGTTGTGTGCATGCAGTGCTATCTACATATCGTGCATATGGCGTTGTGTACATGTGGTGTCATGTACATGTCGTGTGTCTGGTACTGTGTACATGTGGTATTGTGTACGCATTGTGTAGTGGTGTACTGTACATGTGGCGTTGTGTATATGTTAAGCAGGTGGTGCCATGTACATGTGATGCTGTGAACATGTTGTGCAAGTGGTGCGGTGTACCGGTGGTATTGTGTACATGTTGTGCATGTGGTGTTGTGCACGTGTGGTATTGTGTGCATGTCATACATGTTGTGTTATGGGCATGCGATATTATGTATGTGCATCATGTAGTCATGGTATTGCGGCGTGCGTACTCGTTGTGTGGTACTTTGTGTAGGTACATGTATTGAGTGGTATTTCACATCGAGTATAGATGGATGCATTGTATTGTATACACTGGGTGTAGGTGTATGTGTTGTATTTCAGGTGTAGATGCATGTATTGCATGGTGTGGTATGTCGTGTGGTTGTATGTGTGTAATGCACACTATGTGTCTATGCACATCGTTGAGTAGAAGGCACTGGGTGTTTTTTGGGTGTAGAAACTAATCTAGAGTGTGTACGGAATAAAGAAAAAAGCAGAAGCTAAGGATTGATGAAAGGATAAGTATCATCATTTTATTTCAGTTTTATTATGCATGTGATTTATGACTATGGTATATGATGATTATATAGGATCTATGATTTTGGTTTATGATGGTTACATGTGAGTTATGATTTTGTTGGTTATGTTTTGGAGCTAACCTGATGTGATATTTTTATACATGTTTATTTGGTCAAATATGCTAGTTTGACTTGTTGTGATAGGAAGCGAACATGATTGCAAATGTACCTTCTTGATGAGTTACTAATGAGGTATGATGTGAATTTATTTAAATTTATTTTAAATCTAATGGAAGTTATGTGCTTGGTACAGGAATGCATGAAATTTTTCTTAGTTGGGTGGTTGAAATCGACTGCAAGAATTAGCAGTAGCAACAAAGGAATTGAAACATGCAGTAGTATGCTAGTAAAGCACTTTAGGAGCAGGGCCATTATGGGACACTGGTACCCAATAGTGTCCATTGATTTCCATGATCATGCTATGATCAGTATGATGGTTTTGAGGCAGGTATATGCCTTGGTCTTTAAATCTTCTGATGCGAGGAAGCCTTGCTAAGGGATGGACTGCTCGGGATGAGGGTGCCAACGGAACTTGGAAGGTGCATGACTACATAGAAGGGGTAACCGGATTCCCAAGGGACTATTTAGTAGAGAAGGGAAGGTCATGGATGGATTTGTTTTGGTCATTAGCATTGCCCGATGGAATCAGATGCACATTGGTAGTGCGCCCTGGAACAATGAGCCGGTAACTGTTCGTTGAGAGGACAAGTGGCATGGTATTATAGCGTTGGACATTGAATGCAGATTTGACTTTGCAGTGGATTCTGGGCTTCTTGGATAGGAGGTGAATCCTGGTATTACTTTGAGGGTGGAGGTGTGAGCCTCTGGATTCCCTTGTTCATTGATACAGGCATCGTATCCTTTATTTGTTGGTTGAGAAAATGTGTATATATGTATATGTGTATATCATTGTAAATACTGTAATGACCTGTGTTATAGAGCTCCAGTATGCGGTATGGTTTTTATATGGTCATGTTGTCATGATGTTTTTTCTTTTGAGCAGGTCATTCATCGTAAATACTGCAACGAGCTTTGTTATAAAGCTCCATGGGTAGTATGTTTTGTTTTCATTAGTCATGTTGGTTATAGGTGTCATTGAACACTGAGGATGGTGTTCCCCTAAGGGGGAGGGTTTTGTAACAACCCTGATGAAAATTCCATGTAAAAATATATAAATACCATGGATGATGGGACACGTATTCGAAGCTAAATGGTGGGCAGGACATCCTAGTGTGTGTTCATTTGGTTGTTTATGGCTAAGGAAATTGGCAAAGGCAATGGCTAAGGCATTAAAGAGGAAAAAAGGTATTTTGGCACATTTATTTATGAAAATAATGGAAATTAGGAGAAAAGGAAGGTGAAAGGTTACATTTTGCATGTGAGGAGGAAATTGAAGGAAAATAATGGCAAATGAAGAAAATAGAGTCCTCATTAATAAAAAGGCTTATGAGGATTAGTGGGCAAGACTTGGTCAGATTAGATTTGGAGCTCTCTCATTATTCTCTTTCTCTCTCATACTCTTGGACACTTAGAGTTTTCTTGGAGCACTTTGGCATTGGAGCAAGAAAAGTAAAGAAGGAAAGAGGAAGCAAGGATCAAGTAGGGAAAGGTAGGATCAAGCGGATACAACAGGCTTCATTGCATGTATCAACTTGCATGTGTATTTTCCTTGCTAGATTTGGCATGCATGGATTGCATGTGTATTTTCCTTGCTAGATTTGGCATGCATGGCATTGCACGTGTTTGTTTTCTACCATGGCATGGGTTTTGCCAGGTGTGACAGTATTTTCAACCTAGCCTTTCCATTTCCTGATAGCTTTGATGAGATGGGTTCTCTCATGCATTTTGTGGGGGATGGACAGATTGGATTTGAAGTTGAGTGGGGTGAATCTCCGAATTGACGAACACTTGGTGGTAGTGGTCCCTGAACCGAACTGAGGATACACGAAGCCACTGGTCTAGTAACCCCTGAATCAGACTGTGGGTTGCGGTAAAGACAGATTGTGTGCCTCATTGGGCCTAGGAATCCTTGTCGGTGAATGGCGAGATATACGGTAAAGCCAAGAGGTTGATTTTCTCTCTGTTGGGCCTAGTGATTCTAGGATGGAATGCATGGTAAAACCTGGATATTATGTCGCGGTGTAGGGCCTAGTGATCCCTGGATCCTACTGCAGATGCACAGTAAAGCCTGATAGACTAGGAGGCACTCAAATTCCTCACGGTGTAGGTAGAGAACTCCGGTGGCATCCACATTGATTGGTGTTTTTTTTATGTGTTCTATGAGTCCCACATTCATGATTAGAATATGTCACGGGGGTGATTGGCTGAAGAGAAGCTTGGCTCAACCAATCTATTGTCAGGTGGAATGTGGTAGTCCCATCACCGGTTGGTTCATTGCATTTATTAATGAAAAATTTATTCCCTTGATTTTCATGTGAAAATGTACTGATATATATATGGGTTTTGATGGCTGATATGTTTATTGTATTTATGTTCCTATTATGTTTTTTATATGCAAATTTACCTAGGAGGGTGTTACAGGGTCATTGATGGGAAGATTAGTAGGCAATAGGATTCACGGTTGAGGGTAAATCTCCCTAATGAAATTTCAGGTTGAGGGTAAATCTCCCGATGAAATTCCAGGCTCGAGGGTGTACTCCCCTATGTGATCCAGGATCTAGGGTTTACTCCCATATGTGATCCAGGATTGAGGGTTTACTCCCTTGTGTGATCCAAGATCAAGGTTTTACTCCCCTATGTGATGTGTTATCCTATTGCTCAGTATGGGTGGAAGTTATTGCTCCCTGATGTGATTCTAGGTTGAGATGTTCTCATTGATGATATCCTCTCCGATGAAAACATTCCGGATAGCATCCCACCAATAGATATTCTAGATAACATCCTCATGGATAGAGTGTGGTAGGTTGAGCTCCCCTCCAATATCAAATTCTTCTTCTTCTAGATCTGAGAATGTTCAACATATGAGCAGGAACAATTGAGAGATAAGCAGAAATATACAAATGATAGATCAACATATACAATGATGATTTTTTATCATGGCACAACGACTACATGACAAATATGATCTGTAATGATACATGATGACACTTCAATATTACATAATGGCATAATGTTCGATGGACATATATTGGTAGGTGGAATTATTCCTAGTTGAGAGGGAGTGTTAATTTTGGAAATTGCGGTAAAAATCCGCCTTGGACAACTCAAATGGTTGAGATAATGATTTCATTATACTCCTTTTTTTGAGAGGACCAAAAACGACCTAAAGATCACCTAATTCGGTTAAACATAAATTAAGTTTTGAATTATTTTATTCATGCATACATTATGGAATGAGTCGGCTCTAACCACATAAGTGACTGCTTGGGTCAATCTTAGCCCCAAATAAATCTTCAAGAAAAACTATAAAAGGAAGATACCTCAAGCTCATTTGGGCAGACTCAAGCAAAGACATGTTTTGTTCTTCTATTTTGTTTTGGCTCGCACAAGTTCATTGATAGAAGTTCATATTGGGTTTGAAAGTACAAGCGTAAGGTTTGCTCTGTGTTGGGTAATCCAGATCCTGGTCGCTGTCACAGATCGAAAGTTTTTTGTCCACAGTCGCAGGAACAAAGTTGTCAAGAGAGCAACTTTGGCTCTCTAGTCTCTCGTACATAGTTCAAAGGGAGCGACTCTGAGTTCTGAAGGCTTTAGTCCCTGGTCACTTGCACCAAGAAGCCTTGGGAGTGACTATCATAGTACGATTGCTGACACAACTCAGCCAGAGAGAAACTTTGTCCCTTCTGGTTTCTCACATATCTCCTTAAGGGTGTGACTGTGGGTTTTTACACTCTAGGGTCGAGGTTGCACGGACAGAGTTGGGCCTAAGAATTATCCTTAAAATACATCCACGTTCACTCCATTCAACATCCACTTTCTCTCCATTCACACATTTTATCACCTCTATTCCACCACCATGTCTTCGCATTAGCTTCACTTTCATCATTAAATGGGTTATCATTGTGTTTTCCAAAACATTATTAATTCTTAGTATTTTTCAGAGAATTCGTGGTTAAACTTTAGAAAATAATATCCATATACTTATACCTAACAATTAGAATGAGTTTGGTGACATGTGTAGGTACAAAGGAAGCTTCTAAGGCACCCTTATGTGGCACTCTATGTTCAAATTCGAATTTGAGGAGATCATGGACCTCATGGATAAGATCATGGACCTCATGGAGAAGATCATGGAGGATAGGGTTATGTGTCACCATTGGTTGAGAAAAATGTGGATCAAAGGAGGGAATAATGGATCATCATTTGTTATCTCATCTTATTGTATAAATAGGAGTGTTATATCCTTCATTTGTAATCTTAATTTTCCTTAGAATTTAGAAACTTAGTCCTTCATTTGAATTTTAGATTTTAGGATCATTGTAATGGAGATTTAGAATCTCTTGGAATGTAGAACTTGGAGCTTGTAATTGTAATTTGCAATTGATGATAAATAAAGTGGATTGAATTTTCTTCTATATTTGACTTCTTTCTAGGTTTACTTTTGGAGCTATGGAGGGCCCCCATTGCCTCACTTGCATACTTGTGTTGGTATAGTAAGCTTTCATTTATGTTTTTAATTTCATTAGTTTAAAGATCTTGAAGCTAGAAATATGAATGAATAGTCTCTTCTAAGAGAGCTTTAATATTTCCTGTAATCAATTTGAATTATGTTTAAATGACTTCATTTCTTAGTTTATTGATTAATATGGTTAGAAATATTAATGAATAGACCTCCTCTAAGGGAGGCTTTCGTATTTCTTCACCTAGCTTAATTTAGTTTGTCTCTAAGTCCACATACGGTGGATGTTCCTTGAAGTTTTACTTTCCTAGGTTGACAGTAAATGGAACTCTAATTTGCATCGGCATTTTAGATCCAATAGATAGTGACCTCCTAAGACTGACTGTGCAGTTATAGTCACATGCATACAATCTTCATGAGAGCGAACCTCAATTTTAAGTCGCCTGCAGATAGTGTTTATGAGGGCAACCCATTCCATATCTAAGTTCTCGGCATCTCGCCTTTAGTTATCTTCAGTGATCTATTAGATATGATTTTCTATATTGTTATTATAGATATGTAGATCTATAGATCTGATTTGTTTCTGCTGCAAACATATGTATTGGGCTCATTGACAGTGACAACAATACTCAGTAGTATTTGGTACAGCGACAATAATATACAACAATTGACATTAGTTTGTGACAGTACATTACAACCATCAGTATGAGGGCTTTGATTCCTAACATGATTAGATATGTTTCATAGATATCATTATGGTTTTGTTGCATAGACAAAGTTATGGATCATTGTACTTTCTTTTGCTACATCATTTGATGACGATCTAAGAAGAAGAATATTTACAAGGGTTTTCCCCATAGTGGGTTTTGACCTGGTCTCGGACCAATCCTAGTGTCTCTATGTGTGTGCATGCTTTCTTCTACTATTCCTTTTATATTTCTTTGCATTGATGATGATGGTGATGTTGTTTCTCTCTATGTAATTGCATATGCTGATATATAATGGTGTAGATCTGAATAATGTAATGATGATATGGGGTGAACTTAATGTATTTATGATGAAACGCAACTATCATATCAAAGAACGATGTCTCCTTAAGAAAATTAACACTTCTTTTGCTTCATATTTGTTGGCTTAGTGGGGCTTGACCCAAGCTCGGAAGTGATTTAGCCAAGCAAATCCCGATACTACTGGCCCTTTTGGCAACAGCCCGCAGAGCGTGGACTTAGATCTCACCTGAAGTAGTATGGGAGGGTGCTAGAACCAGGTTTCTACACCCTGGGGATGTCTGATATGAGGTGATTGATATGCAGTCCAACCTTTGCACTTACTACGCTATGCGTACCTACAGGCACCCCGCGCCCTGTGATACTATCTTCACGCAGCTGTAGCCGCAGTGTGACCTGTGTTATTTACCCAAGTCTTCCTTAATTAGTCTTCACTAGCTGATTACTTAGATTAAATTCACATATAAGAATTAATACGAGTATTCATCAAGTGCACGCAGTAAATAGACAGAGTAAAAGAAATGAATAACATCAACATAAAGATTCCAAAACAGATGCACATAATAAACTTCTCCTTATTATCTTTCAATCCCAAGTACAGACCCGACTCCGCCCTGCACACTCAGCTGCAGGGGTCTGTGCACTCAACTGTGGACTCTACTAGGCCTTTTTGCACTCAGCTGTAGAGCCTCTTCCTACCACTATGACCCAATGCACTTCAGATTCAACTCTATGTTCTAACAATGCCTTCGCTATTCTATTTATTCTCTACTAAACTTAGTTATGTTTACACTTAGAGACTCGCTCTATTTATACAATCCCACGGACCATGGGTAGGCCGACACAACTTTACATTTAAATTACAATATTTTAGGGTGGACAACCCTATGACTCGATTGTACACTTCGCGCTCCACGCCCATACTTCGTGGAGTTCTACATCATCTTTGACCAAATCTTGGGCTTTGAGCCCCAAAACCTGCTACGGGGGATCCCATGCCCAACAGGCCCCAGACACAATCATTGTGACTTGTCCCAAGTCACTCCGTTGGTGCGACGATCTTTGCGCGGAGTCCATCCAGCAGGTCTCACACAGCTTGGGTGTCCGCGACACACTGTTCTGCTATCTGTTGTACTTGTTGCACGTGTATCTCTGAAACTTCGTGAGTAGGGTCACATTCCTATCTAACCCCATAAAGTCCATGCATTTGTGCCAGTTTTCCTTCAATGGTAGCTATAATTGTGAAAGTTTCATCGATCCACGGTTAGATGCGCACCTTAAGCAAGGCTTCTTTTTGTCGTGCAGCATCTAACTAGTCCTTCAGTACCCTTGCCTATTGTAGTTTGGCGAGTCGTTGAGTAAGGATGACCATCTGCACAGTCCCCTGGACACTGTCATACTCCTGCTGCAACTCACGCGCCTCTGTCTCTAGACATTGTAGGTTTGAATCTTCCTGCAGGTATGTAAGCATGGTTAGTGCTTGATCCAACAACCCAGTGCAGTCCTGTACCGCTTGGCCAATTCGCTCCAACCCCATTTGGATAGCGTGGGCACGTTTCTCTCTGAATTCTGGGGGCATGGACGATTGCGCCTTCAAACATAGCTCGGTGATCTGCAGGTTCAGCTCCACCTGAACCTTCGTCGTTTCCTCCCTGGCCTCGCGAACTCCAGCTGCCAATCGGTGGACCCGCTCTCCTACTGGTAGCTCTGCCAGCACGGCCAACTCTGGGATGCTCCTACACGCATCCTCTACCGCCTGCTCCAGTCCACGAGCCTGCGCAACCAACTCATTACGCTGGAGGCTGAGCTGATCCATGTTTATTTTCTACTCGTTTAAGACTTGGATCGTGTGGCCTTCCCTGGCGCGGAGCTCTGCGATGACCCCATCCTGTAACTGGTACAAGGTTTCACGCGGCAGGGCTGCCAAGTTTAAGAAAACGAATTTCATGCTGCTCATCGCAGCCCGGTCAACCTCGCTTGCCGCTGCTAGGGCGCCTTCGGGCAACACGAAAGGGTTGTCCCTATGGGCGCGCAGCGTCTGTTCGGCCTCTACAGTTCTTGTTGCGACGTATAGAGACATTGTACTTGTTTTGGGGGGGGAGGTTATACTTGTAAGCCTTGTAGCTGTGCATTGACTGCCCCCAACACAATGTTTTGCTCCATCCTCATTTCCTGGAGTGCGTCCTTTCTGACCTCGCGAACCATTTCACTAATGTCAAATAGATCACCTTCTGTGAGTGTGATCAGGTCAATGGACGTCTTTGTCACCTTCACCTTCTTCCTGGGAGTTGTTTTCTAAGGGACACATGGTCGCTTGAGTTGGGTCGATGTTGAACCGGGGTTTGCGTGCTCTTCTGTCCTATCCACTTCCCTGGCCTGTTGCCCTATGGACATCTCCTGGCCCTCCTTGAGCTCTTATGTTGGAACTGTTGTGGTTTATGTCGTCTGCATCGCTTCTGCTTCATCGGTCGTCTTCTGCTGTGTGGCTGCTTCTTGTTCCTGGCGCCTCTTTTTAGCCAGCTGCGCTTGGTGTCCTTCTTCCTTTGCTGGCCTGCGGCCTTTTCCATTCCTGCCAAGTCTGGGGCGCACCACTCCGGAGGCCATGACTCCATCACTGCGAATATCACATCATCCGTTGCAATGAAAGGAAGCTTCACCCATGTCTACACTGGATCCTTGCACGCCTGGATATACAGGTTATGCATATCTGCCTTGAACTCTGCTGAGCTCTGCAAGCTGTTATAAACCGTGGGAGACAGGCGCGGCCTTCAATTTATCCACATTCGGATGCTCGCCTCCATGAACACCCAGAACACTTTTGTCTCGCGAATCATCTTCACATCCTTTGCAGCCTAGATTGAGGTGTACCTCACAGCTTCGGGCAGATCATGGCAGTTCCTCTGCAACCAACAAGATGGATAAAAGCAACCACACGTAGTGGAAGGTCTTACCATGCTCCTTGACCTCCTTGCATTTCGTCAGAAACTCCTCGCAGAGGAACTGCACCCATGTGAACTGTACCCCCTCCACGCACTGCTCTGCCAGCGCAAGCACAGATGCTGGTACTTCGACGGCGCAACATTTTCTCATCAGCTTGTCAGCCAGCAGTTAGGTGGCTACATGTACCCCTTTGTCTTTAATGCTTGTGATTGCATACCCCTGCTTTTTCTTCTCTAGTTTATACTTGGCCTTCATAGCTTCTACAAGGACCAAGTCATTGTTTTTTCCCACTATGGCTGCGGGGTCGTGTCCTTGGAAGGGCAATTAAGAAATTCTGTGAATTAGGTCGGCCGTGATGGGAATAGGCTCCTCCAACCAGAGATACCCATCATGCACCAGATACAACAGCTACCTGATCATGAAAATAGTGATGGGAGTGCAGTGGTAGTGGGGTATCCATCGCAGATGGAGTAACCCAGCCTTCTCCACACCGTACAACCATTTTTGCGGCTCCAAAACTGTAACAGGCCCCTCTAAATTTTGCTTCATTAAACTCTCCATGGCCAGGTGTGGGAACTTCTCGCTATCCGTGAGGTCCCAATCCTCGAACTTCATGGTAGGTACTCGTCCCAAAGGCGAACCTTCAAACATTATACCATCAAGGAGGAGCGGGGTTTGGAGCGCACTCTTCATGGCCTCCAGGTCTTTTGGTATCTTCGCTTTCCCTTTCCATGGGGGGACATACGTAGGTATCTTTGTTGCGGAAGGCATTGGTGAGACATCCACCTCAACATCGTCTTGCGCCTCAATTTGAGCGATTAGAGCTTGCAAGTCTTCCTCCTCCTCATCTGATTCAACGGTGATGGCTTTGCCTTTTTCTTCCATTGACAATTTGCCGAACCATGGGTTTCTTGGGGATACACGGACTGGGCCCATAGTTTACTTATCTTTCTTTGGCCGTGGAGTTCATGGTGATTTTGGAACTTCTAGCACAATTTCCGCCTCTCAGGCTCCTCATGGGCCATATAAGGCTTCACGGTATCATCGGCGAATCACACTCTTGTTCTGGCAGTAGTCATCATGTCTACAGTGAAGGTGGTAAGAGTACACATCACTTACTACTCTGTAACTGCTCAAATCTCAAACAACCAAGTGTTGTCTCATGGCTAGCCCCAGGGGTCTTATAGCATCTTTTGAATTTGAATTTCACCACTTCCCCTACTTCTCAGTCATTAATTCCTTCTTGGCGGCAGATCGTCCCAAATCTAGCTCTTAATTCATGTCTTAATTCCTACCGCCCGCTGCTCTTTGTCTTAAATTGGATATCTTGTCATGAACAGTGACACTAACGATCACCTCCCAGCCTACTCGTGCAACAGTGTAGCCCCCTATGCGCAGGTGCAACCCTTCTGACATGCCGATCCTGCGCACAACCTCCTTATCTTGCAGCTCCCTCACAAACTCTTTTATAGTCCCGTGCTCTCTTTCAACTACTCGAAGCACTGAGACTGTGCTCCCTACGGCTAGTCAGGTGGTCGCACCACCTGTGTGAGATGTCAATTCACCTTCCAGCCTAACCCATGGGCACTCCTCAATTATCCTCGTAGTAGTTAGCACCGTGTGTTCTTCCTTATGCGGTGCACTCCCCTTGTTACTTTGCCTGGTAAGGTGCGATAGTAGCCATGGTAGTAGAGTCACAAATGCTCGGTGAAAATCTTCTAATGCAGTAGTATGGCTACCTATATCTTGTCATGTCATTCTTAGTTTATAAACGCAACATGCTTACACGATTTTGTTTTCCAATTTTTTGGTCTCTATGTCCATTAACATGTTTTTCTTCCTCAGTCGTACCTGATCTTCTTCGAGTTCGTGAAGCTTAAGGTTCCCTCACTAAATGGCTTCCTGTAACTGCATAATTCCTTCGTTCGGGTCTTCACGTACTGTCCCAACTGTGAGAGCTATTGCGTGAGGATTCCTTTCCTCCAAAATTATGGTCTCAACTCTGCAATTCATCTTCGGAATCATCTCCACACTCAGGTTTTTGCACATGGCCCTATAGGCCCATCGAACCCCTGGTACACATAGGTCCCAATCAGTTCGTCTCGCCCGGTGAACCTTGTTCAGGACTCCGCATAACTTCTTGAATGCTTCTAAGTGGAACATTTGTGGTGCGTGTCGCCTCTCCTGTGGTTGTGTCCTGTTCTAATTTTCGATCCTGAAATTGGGGTGTGCTTGTGTGGGTTGCACATCACATGTCCGTACCCATCGAGACAGGTGGGCGCGCAAGTTGTTCTGTCCTCACTGATAGACTTTTGTTCGAAGCTGGGGGCTTCCAAATCGTAGGCGCATCATCCTTCTACATCCGTGCTAGTCCTCAAAATTTCCTTGATTTGTATCCCACCATTGTGCGGGTGCCCACTTCAATGCATCAAACCGCTGCTATTCTGGTACTGCGCTTTTAATTAGCTCAGGAATTCATCCACCATTGTCAATCCATAATATGTCGGAAGCTCTCTTGCCTTGGTTGTTACGCAACACAGTGATCTAATCATCACGTTGCAATTCAGTGTTGTCACTTCGTGCAACTGATTCTGCTAGCGCTCTACTTCTTCGTCTAAATCCAAAGTGTAGGAGCTTTCGCACTCCCATGAGATCCTCCCATCTGTAGTCAGATTCACCCAATCCTAGTCTCACGTAGTTATCTTGTAAATACAATCAAGATCATCATCGCTTTCATCGTCGCGCACTAGTTTAGTGTAGCGCGCTCCTTCAGCTGGGTCCAGTGGGATTACTACGCATAGTGACTTTTTCTCGAAGATCATTTTGCGCTTCTTCGGATTGTTGACTCTATTCATATTGGGGGCCTAGTCTATTCCTAACAACGTAGGATAGGGATTGCTGTTATCGACAATATCTACTACTTCAAAATCCGCCTGCGCGCTCACGCCTTCAATATCAACTGTTACCCCTTGCAACCTCCCCATGGGAAAAATCTTCTGTTGGTTCGCAATTCGTAATTGAATAGGAGACCATTTTAACGCGGGTCTGCCCATGCGTTCCCATGTTTGCTTTGGTAATACATTCGTGTCTAATCCCAGATCTAGGATTACCTAATCCATTTCATATTCCCCAATCTGTGTAGTTAACCTCATTTCCCTTCCAGTACGCAATGCATGCTTTCCCAATTTCCTGACTATGCGCGGCTCTCCTGACCCCGCGCACCTGGTGATCAGCTCCTATAGTCCCTTAACTGCCTTGTTGTCACGTAGCAATTTCATGCATGTCTCCAGAAAGGTAGTGAGCATTGAAGGATCCATTCATGGCTCTAATTGATCCTTACTACCTGAAGTGGAGGCCTCTGCTAAGCTCTTCTTAGCTTCCATAAATGTCTCCTTTATGCGTTATAAGTCAAACTCGGGTTCCTTCGTGGGAGCCTTGCGAACCCATGTACTTTCCTCTGGCTGTTTCCCCGTATCTTCTCCCATGGCCATACCGCTTCTGAGCATCATGTTTACATTCAGGTCCTCTTCACACCGCTCAGACCTTATCATTTGTATATTCTGAGTCAGAGGAGGCTGGAATACCCCTTTGTCGTGCATTTTTGTGATCAACATAGGACAATCTATTGTTTCATGATCAAACTGAGCACAATATGAACATGATATCCTCGTCAAGTTGGTACAATCGCGGGCATAGTGCCCTGGTCCTCAACAATTATAACAAATTAACTATCTATGGCACCTTCCTGGTCCCATTCCACCTCATCCCTGACCTAGCCCCTAAAATCCAACGCGCGCCATCCCCGCATTGGGGTCGAGAACTCGCGTTTCGGTCTACATCCTATAGGCTGGGATCTGATCCATCATTAGCTCGTAACTGTGGCAAGTGCGCTCATCGTGGCCTGCCGACCTACAGAAATTACAAAACAATTGTTGGGGTGTCTGTGTGTATTTCTGTAGCAAATGACAATTGTCCGTCGTGTGTTCCCTCCTATCTAACAGATCGTGCACCATAAAGTGGGTGCTACACTTGGCCCTGCCTGCGCCACTGGTCTCAACGGCATTGTCTCTCCTCCTGCCAAGTAGTTCATGAATACTGGACAATGGTCCTTATCATGATCCTCGCCTTTGCATTTTATGCACCATACTTCCTCGTGCACCTTTGGCCATGGCACCCTATCCTACTTCAAGCTTTGCATTTCCACACACAAATTTTGTAGTTTCATGTGGATTTGTTGAACTCCCAACCCAAGGTCTTATATCAAGGTCTCATGTAATCTCATCGCCATCTCCAACGCTTCGGCCTAGGTAGAAAGTTTATGTTGTGATAGCATCGTCCTCAAGTGTGGTGTCAGAGATGCTACAAACCATGCGTGATGTTGTGCATCCATTAGCATCATATTGGCCTCGCGGATCGTACTCTTTAGCCTTTGGTCCAGATCCCAGGGCGTCTCACCCGAAAGCATCGCGATCTCTTTAAACCCAATGATTAACTACGTCTCTGATTTTGGCCTGCTAAATTCCATGTTCAACGCGTTCTGGATTTTTGTTATCCCTGTGTTTGGGTGGTCATTAAAATGCTTGATATAAAATGTTAATGTGTGATCCTGCAGCGCGCTCACCAATGTAGCCTTCTTAATATTGTTGTCCGTGACACCTTGTGCTTCCCATACTGCTCTTACCACGAACTAGAATTGGTCCGAATCCTTATTCCCTACCCCTCTGAATACTGGTAATTTGATTGTGCTCGCCATACTGAACCGTGGAGGTGGTGGAGGTGGAGAGGGTGGAGATGGAGGTGAGGGAGGTGAAGTGGGTGGCAGTGTGGGTGGAGGTGGAAACCGCGGAATCCGATGCCTTATCAAACTAACCGCGCTTCTCGAAGAAACCTTTGCGAGCTTGTCCTCGCTCTCCTGTGAGGGTGAAATTAAGGGACTGTTTTCTAATTCTTCACTACTCCCGCTTCTGTAGATCTTTCCGCCCCGTGTAGTCCCAAACATTAATTTATTCACATAACCCACTTTTCACATAACAACATCTTAATCCAGGTGTTCAATATACTTACCTCACAGTCCCTTGAGAACGATCGTGTCCACCGCGAACTCAGTGATAAATCCTCCTATTATTCGGTTGAGCCAGTGGTCCACAACTCGCGCTATCTTATCCTCTGAGGCTTCTAGTTTGCGCACTAGTGCCGGAGTCCACACTAGTGGTTTTTCGAGCCTACACCTTCCTTGACTATCTGCTAACTTCGCAATTCACTCATATAGCTTCGACAGAAAAGATGCAAAGAAAATCTCATGGATTTTAGTGTATAAGTAGCGATCCAACCACTATTCCTTAGATACCCGCGGATTTCCGTTTTCCTGCACCGCAAACTCGTGAATCTTCTTATCCAACCACTCTTCAATATCCTTCTTTGTTGGGTTCTAGTGGCATGACATCAGACATCCCTTATGTAGATCCCGGTCCCCACAATGGAACCATTTGTTGGCTTAGTGGGGCCTGACCCAGGTTCGGAAGTGATTTAGCCAAGCAAATCCTGGTACTACTAGCCCTTTCAGCAATAGTCCGCATAGCGTGGACGGAGGTCTCACCTGAAGTAGTATGGGAGGGTGCTAGAACCAGGTTTCCGCACCCTGGGGATGTCTGATATGAGGTGATTGATACGCGGTCCAACCTTCGCACTTACTGCGCTATGCGTACCTATGGGCACCCCGCGCCCTATGATATTGTCTTCACGCAACTCTAGCCACAGTGTGACCCATGCTATTTACCCAAGTCTTCCTTAATTAGTCTTCGTTAGCTAATTACTTAGATTAAATTCACATATAAGCATTCATACGAGTATTTAACATAAAGAAATGAATAACATCAACATAAAGATTCCAAAACAAATGCACATAATAAACTTCTCTTTATTGTCTTTCACTCAGCTGCAGAGCCTCTTCCTACCACTATGACCTAGTACACTTCAAATTCCACTCTATGTTCTAACCATGCCTTCGCTATTCTATTTATTCTCTACTAAACTTAGCTATCTTTACACTTAAAGCCTCGTTCTATCTATACAATCCCATGGTTCGCAGACCATGGGTAGGTCGACACAACCTTACATTTAAATTACGATAAATTAGGGTGGACAGCCCTATGACTCAATTGTACACTTCGCGCTCCACGCCCGTACTTTGCGGAGTTCTACACCATCTTTAACCAAAACTTGGGCTTTGAGCCCCAAAACCTACTGCGGGGGATCCCATGCCCAACAATATTCCTGAATTTCTTTCTGCCATATTTCTTGACAACAGAATCTTATCCCTTCTTAATTCCATTGCTGAAAAATGGGTTTAATGCATTCTTCATTGTTTTCAGAAACTTCCATATCCTTCTCATCACTTTCATCATTAGGTATTACTTCTTTTTTCCTTTAATATGCACACTCAAGATCATAATTCACCATTTCATTCAATTCTTTTATTCCAGTTGCTACTTTAAGGCTCTCATTAATTTGTTCAATTGACTTCTAAATCCATTCTTCAATGAGCTTCAAATATGCATCAAATTTATTAGTAACTTTGTTTTCAACTCCTGCACCCATGCTATTTTGAACACCTGCATATTAAAAAATAATATTAAAAACATATTTGTTACGCTTTTTAGTGAGAGGTTCCTGCTCTACCTCTTCCTTCTCGGCCTTCTTCTGCTCTGTCATTGCATCATAATTTTAAATTTTTTCCCTTTACCAACCTTTGTTGCTACAAACATGTTGTCTTCCGATTGGCTTCCAAACACAAGTGGGTTTCTCTCACCAAATAAAAATGTATCAATATGTTATTTTTGTTGCATCATGTGCAACCACTCATCACTAGTTAATGGTTCTTCATCAAATTTAACATCAACAATTCCAATTGCTGGATCCACCAAACCACTTGCTACTCTATTGATAGCTCTATCAATGCCAAACTCAACTGCTACTTGTTCACACACAACTTCATAACTTGTTGCTACAATGGCAGCTTCAACAATCAATTCTTCATCAAACATGGCGCATAATGGCACAATGGTTATCCGAGCATGCATGTGCTCATTGACAATTCTAAACCCATCAACTGCAGCTGGATTCACTAATTCACATCTCACTTCGCAGTCATCATCCACATGTGTTTCATCATAGTGATATTCACCATCATCTGCAGCATCCACATTACAATGGAGTGCTTGAGCATTTATATGTTCTTGCTCTGCTTCACACGGAAAGGCCTCAACTTCTCTCTCTGCAATCTTTGCTGCATCTTCTTCATCCATATGCATGTATGTATAATGGGTTTCCATTTTATGGCCTTCATGACCATCATCCAATTTTGCGTGAGATTCTCCAAGCTCCATTGTCTTCTCAGAGTCTTGCTCATCTACTCTCGGATCTGTGGCTGACTCAATAAATTGTGACACATCTTGTTGTTGCATGTCACTCCCCATTGCCCCAAATTCTTCTTCCAAGATTTTCCACACTTCCTTGGAAGTTGTAGATTTTGCTACCTTGCACAAAATTTCTCATCCAATGCTTGTTTTATAAAATTCAATGCTAAATCATCACATACTTCATCATATGGGTTACTAGACCAGTACTCAATTAAGTCTTTAGCTTGAAGAAAAGTTTGCATATTGATAACTCAATGATCAAAATATTTACCAGTAAACATAGGAGGTGGTAGCAGATCAAAGCTACGCCAATCACCCTTGATCTCTTCTTTGTCTTCTGCAAGACTTCTCAGTTCCTTAGCTGCAACTCTAACCTCTCTAAACACGACAACAATCTCTACCTTTTCTTTTCAGTTAATTTTCTTAATCTTCTTTAGTCATGCTTTGCAACCCATGATTGTTGTCTTTTGTCTGTCTTATAGTTTCTTTCTTGATTGTATGAGGTTATCTTCCATATCACCCGCGAAAAAAAATATATAATGTTTAATATGCACCCCCATAAGGCATAATCTTCCCCAAAAACTGTGATGCTTGGAAAAACACTAAGTTTTTTTTGGTAGACTAACAAACTTTACAATGCCTTAAACTTTTTTATCAATAAAAAGCTTTCAACAAAATTGTTTTTATAATATTTAATAAAAAATCTTTTCAAAACCTTTATGCTTTAAAACCCTTTATAACTCCTTATATAAAAGCTTTATAATTTTTTTTTTATAAAGCCCCTTTAGAATTTATAAACCCCTTAAAAAAATATTTATCACATAACCAACTACTCCACTCAAAACTTCATATGAAATCTTGACATATAATAAATTTGGAATCGAAATCTCTTTTTCTAGAAGGTACTCTTAAACTAAACTTATGGCAATTTGATTTTATCGAAAAACGAATTACTTTCCAAATTATTTTCAAGTCTTTTGAAAGGATGCTCACGGTGTTCCCTTCTTTTAATACCTCACGCGGCTCACACAGCCCCAACACAACCAAACTGCGCAGAGAGCTCGTTTTTTCCCAATCCGTAAGGGCTCTGCTGGCTACACGGATCTGTATTTTTTTTGGCTCCGATATTAATTTGTTGAAAGGCAGAGGAGGTAAGGCATACATTTCACACATAAAATACACACGAGTTATGACTCTTTTCTTGATCATACAAAATTTGATCTTTTGTTAATCATACAAAACTTGATTATTATAATAAAACCAGTGAGGGGTATTTAAATTTTCGTTTAATGACTTGCCCAAAATAACTTCATATGCACATATACTCTAAATTCGACTTTTTCCAAAATATGACTTCAATTAAAAAATGAAGTGATAAAATCCAATATTTTGTGCTAACATATGAATATCTAAAAAAATGAAAGAAAAAAGTATGCAACAACTAAAACATGGACGAAGGTTATATTGATAAGAGCATGTACCTCCCTGACCATGTTCTTTCCATGTGAAATGGGTTCCATGTTTGTTAAAATATCAAGAAGAACCACACCAAAACTATATACATCACTCTTACACAGAGTTGATAACACTAAAGTGTTATAAAACAAATTACAACGAAAAAACAAAATGATAAAATCCAATATTTTGTGCTAACATATGAATATCCAAAAAAAATGAAAGAAAAAAAGATGCAACAACTAAAACATGGACGGAGATTATATTGATAAGAACATGTACTCCCTGACCATGTTCTTTCCATGTGAAATGGGTTCCATTTTTGTTAAAATATCAATAAGAACCACACCAAAACTATATACATCACTCTTACACAGAGTTGATAACGCTAAAGTGTTATAAAACAAATTACAGCGAAAAAACAAAATGATAAAATCCAATATTTTGTGCTAACATATGAATATCCAAAAAAAATGAGAGAAAAAAATATGCAACAACTAAAACATGGACGAAGATTATATTGATAAGAACATGTACCTCCCTGACATGTTCTTTCCATGTGAAATGGTTTCCATGTTTGTTAAAATATCAAGAAGAACCACACCAAAGCTATATACATCACTCTTACACAGAGTTGATAACACTAAAATGTTATAAAACAAATTACAGTGAAAAAACAAAATGATAAAATCCAATATTTTGTGCTAACATATGAATATCCAAAAAAAATGAAAGAAAAAAAGATGCAACAACTAAATCAACTAAAACATGGACGAAGATTATATTGATAAGAACATGTACTCCTTGACCATGTTCTTTCCATGTGAAATGGGTTCCATATTTGTTAAAATATCAAGAAGAACCACACCAAAACTATATACATCACTCAGTTGATAACGCTAAAGTGTTATAAAACAAATTACAGTGAAAAGACAAAATGATAAAATCCAATATTTTGTGCTAACATATGAATATCCAAAAAAATGAAAGAAAAAAGATGCAACAACTAAAACATGGACGAAGATTATATTGATAAGAACATGTACCTCCCTGACCATGTTCTTTCCATGTGAAATGGGTTCCATGTTTCTTAAAATATCAAGAAAAACCACACCAAAACTATATACATCACTCTTATCGATTAGCGAATGAGTCAAAAAGTACTATGGATCCAAATAGCCTCACAAAACAATAAATATACTATTATCTATTACTTGTGAATACAATAAAAAGTTATACAAATCATATGTATATCTTACCTCAGTGCCTTTCACTACAATTGATACATAATCTGGAGCTGAACCTTCTATATCTGGTAATGTGCAACTTGCAACTCTGGTGGCTAGCCGAAGGCGGTGGGAACTAGACCACTGAAGTTGTTTCCGAAGAGATCCAGAGGTTTGAGTCTTGGGAGCTCATAGATGAAATCCGAGTGTTGTGAGATCCTGAACATGGTAAAAAAATGATTCGATGGAGGATGATGAACATGGTAAAAAATGATTCGATGGAGGATGATGAACATGGTAAAAAATGATTCGATGGAGGATGATGAGAACTGAAAGATTTAATTGGCAATATCTACCCAAGAAAAACCCGCAAAGGAACACCTTCGGTGTAAAAATTGACTTAAAACATAATACATTTCATTACTTCTCCACTTCCATGTATAGTTACCCACTTTAAAGGTGATCTTGCAATGAGATGGTCTCTCATGATATTGCAAATATGTAGTTAATGATGGGGTAGGCATAGAGAGGTCTAACCATTGATGACTTGTGGCTTATCATTTGTCTCTTTCCAACAATATTGTACTTCGATGGGAATATGCATCTTGTACTAGTCTTTTCTTTTCTTTGTTTCTTTTTCATTTTGTTCCTCTCTTATCATTACGACATCTCTAACTTCTCCTACCTCATTAGTGCTTGATTCTCACTACTCGAACTTTTCCTACCTCATTAGTGCTTGATTCTCACTACCTAAATGCCATTAATAACGTTCTCACGCTTGTGATCAAATAAGTGTAATCTTTGTCTTTGTAGGATTTTATTAGGTTGAGTTTTGGTTTTTTTATTATATATGTAATGAATACTTTAACATATGCAAGTATATATATTTTAGGTGCTTTGTATCTTTACTCTTTAGATTTTTATGTTTTAAATTTAAGAGTTGAATTTTTTATTAATTTTATCACTAAAAATTTTATTATTTTTTCATCTGAATCTTTTGCTTCAAGCCTTCAACCTATAAGTCTGGTTAGATAGTAACCACTAAAGATATCGATTATTAAGTGTATGATATCCTCGTATCATATTTTATTTCCTTCTTATATTTAAATTGCCCCTACACACTCCCTATTCTACCTTACTCCAAATCTTCAACCTCTTTCTTAATTGTATGCCTCCATAGAAATCACCAATAAAAACACCCATTATCAAGTACATGATAGCCTTGCATCATGTGTTATTTCCTCTACATGAAATGCCACTACCATAACTCTATCTAACCAACATTCGTTGTGACTTGCATTGCGAGTTGCCGAACTTCCCACTAAAGTTACTATGGCTCAATCCTTAAATTTGAGAATGGAAACCCATAGTCAAACCTCACAGCCTAGCATCAAATACCCGTACCTTTAGTGAACCAACAATTCCCATTCCATCATTCAAATCTTGCTCGTACTTTTATTATTTAAAAATATATTGCACTTCATTACTCGTTTTCTTCTAGCCATAATTTCCCACTTAAATGAAGATCCTACATTGGATTGGTCTTTCATAATATTTTTAAGATAGTTTGTTGTTGTTTGTTGGGTAGAATTGGTTTTTTCTTAATATTACACATAAGTAGTTAATGATAAAGTAGGCATAGAGAGGTCTACCTACTGACAGCTCCCATCCTCACTCCCATCTCTTTCCGAAAAAGTATTGTGGTCCCCTTTGGAAATCCTGTGCAAATGGAGTGTCTTAGAAATTAATCATTTTGAAAGGGATGCCCCGGCCACCGCTTGAAATCTCCGGACTCATCGTCAATATTTCAGGGAGCGTTTAAATTGTTCTAT
>APFE030457889.1:21847-53306 GCA_000404065.3 Pinus taeda
TTTAAATTTTTTTATTATAAAAAATCTCAAAACACTTAAAATCTTGGATCTTCAAAAAATTTCAGCTATATTTTCTTAACATTATAATTTCTATTATTTTCCAGGCGAACCAGTGGCCGGTTTGGACTAACGATGGCATGGTATTGCATGAATTTACGGTGTACAGATATAAAAGGTATATTCTCAACACAAAAACCATAGTGTTTTATATTCCGGATGAAAATACACATGTATTTGAAGAAAATTGACCATTAGAAGATAAATATATTTATACCAGTAATATATTCGTGTCTTACTATGCCATGGCATTGCATGAATTTACTGCGTACCAATAAATAATGTATATTCTCGACCAAGAAAAACCAGAGTATGTTATATTCGGGATCAAAATAGACATGTATTTGAAGAAATAGCAACGCATCCGTTAATGAATGCATCACAAGAATTTACAATTGCAGAGGTTCGTTTTAATGCCAATCGGCCTAAAATTTACAAATACTACTCCATGCCACAAGATCTGCGCATTTTTTGGTTGTGAAATAGCGAGCCTTCGTTGGCGAAGTTGGCAGTAAAAACGAAATAAAAATGTCGGGAACTAAGCAGATAAAAATCAGGTAGGTACCCAACAGCTCAATGTCATCGCCATTGCAGGCGTGTGGTTACCATGAACGGCCTTCCTCTGTTGTATTCCACAGTGGGAATGTGACCTCGTTGTGGTGGTGGTGGGGGGAGGCGACGGAGATGTCGATCTCTGTGTGGGAAGCACGGCGGCCTGCCAAGCCCCTGCAGTGGTGGCTATCCTTGACGCATTGCACGCCCACTCCTTGGATCTCAACGCACCCATTTCCATTCTTCCAGGCAAGGCCGCCATTGCTCCTATAGCAGTTTTTATGGCCGGAAGCTCTCCTGCTTGATATGTATGGTTACACAACAAAACAGCAGATGCGCCGCTGGCATATCCCTTGCTCGGCGTCATTCTCCTCGGGTCCCTCTGCCTTTCTCGGCTGTGAAAATCTAACAGTGATACAGATAATTTGATAAATGAAGATGATTGTTTCACAGGATTGCATAAATGAATTCAAGAAACTGGAGATGTGTGATACCTATAAAGAGGCAGAAGCAGTGTGGCGAGAGCGTCCGTGGTTTTGCACCTCGAAACAAGGGGCTTCACTTTCTTCAGCTAAAACCATGGTCTCGTCAGGGTTGAAGTTTCATTGGGTAGACCATGGTTTCCAAAATACAATTACCAGCCTATGGTTTCAACCTCCCACGGTTCTACTTTACATGTCACTTTCAAAATAAAGAAAGTCCACTTGCCGATTTATTTATGAATATTCACATTTTACATTTTTTAATTAAGAAGGCTTTGCATATTGCCCACAGTTCACGAAACATGACTGACTGGAATTTCCATTACCGTCTAAATTCCTCTTGCAATGACATCAGCAAATAACATGTTTTTTTCAGTACGGAAAAAGCTTACTATATTATATTATAGGATCATATTCAGGATATATACAATACTTGCCCAAAGTTTCATATCATACAAGTTTATCTGGGAATGCATATCCCGCATTCTATCCTAATATTGCCAAAATACAAAATATATTATGGAAATAAACAATCCATAGACCCAATTCGCATCAAGAATAATATCAAGCAGGACACAGTTATACCTAAAAAGAAAAACCACTCAAAAATAAAGTATGCCCTTAGCATATCTGCTGCATCTTTATGCCTTCTGTTTTGGTGTAAAATATAGCAGCATGTCTTTCCATCTACGCTTGAAACTAGCAGGTACGTAGGTGGAAACTAGCCAGTATTAGGACTAGGGATATACAAAATATACCAAAAAAAAAAAAAAAAAAGGAGGGGTGTAGTAATTTATTCAGGAAAAGGAAAATCTCCTACATCAATAACATAACATTATGATTCAGAATTATTTTCAAGTATATTTTGCTAATGTTACCCAGTAGAGCCATCTTCGAAAGTTCATCAGCATTCTTGTTCTGTTCTCTTCTGTTCTCTTTAGACATTCGTGACAGTAGAGTTGTTATGTTGATTCTATAGCAGTTCAATTCTCCTCGGTCAGCTAAGTAATAGTGGATTGTTGATGTTTTCTTTGCCTTTTCATCTGATCAATAATAATTTTGGAATCCCCATAGATATGTAGGAGAGGGATATTCAAGAAATTGGTGAATCATAGAAGGCCCCATAATGCCATTGCTTCAGCCCTAGTGTTAGTGTCACTTCCTCCATGCCAGTGAGTTATGTATGTCAGTTCATTTGTGATGACAATCAAAATACCACAACCACATGTGTTTTGTTGTGCAGCACCATCAAAAAAACCCATAGGGAATTCCATCTGAAGATCAATCCTCTTGTGTCCCGGATTTTTGGAGCATGATTATTAAGGAATTTAGACTTCTGTGATCCATAACATTGTTTAGAAATTTTCGGCAAAATCACATAATAAATCTTTTGTCGACGCGTTTCAAACCAACCACTGTGGTTCATCGTCAAGACAAGTTAATAAATCTTTTGTCGACGCGTTTCAAACCAACCACTGTGGTTCATCGTCAAGACAAGTTGAAGAATCGATCCAGCTTACCTAGTTAAATAGTATGGGCAAAGACTCCAACGGCTAGATAATAACGGCTAATTTTGGCCATAGCCAAATACTAATTAATTTGCCAAATATTTAATTATTATTATTCCTAGAAGTTAGTTAGATTAAGTAAAACCATATGAGAAAGGGACTCCTAAATATGATTGTCTATTTAATAAATATATAAAGATATATACATATACCTATCTCATATTGAGTTATCTTAATAAAAATAAATTAATCAATTTAAATTATGAAACCAAAGAATCTAATATTCATTTCATTTATAATTAATTAATATTTAATATAATAATTAAGTATAATATACCCAAGATTTGGTAAATGATATTAATCCATAATGGTTCAAATTTTTATATCCTAAAAACTAAGGTAAACGAAAGAAAAAAAAAAAAAAAATTCCAACTACTATTAAGTTGTTAAGTTTAAAACTATATTCCACTTTTTAAATAAACTATAATTAAAACTCCACGTATCTTTTAGAAATTATAATAACATGATTTTTAATAACATGATTTTTTCCATCTTAGATTACATCTATACATTTTCCTGTCAATTAGAATCTGGTATAAAATTTTATTTTTATATTTTTTTTATAAAATTGGTTAAAATGATAGAGATTAGTTATTGAAATTCCATTATTTAAATGTATTATTTTGTTTTAATATGATTTTTTATTGAGTAGTTTTTAAAGTGTTGGTTGTGGAAAAAAAATAATTTAGAATAATAATTAAAACAAACATAAATATGAAATAGAAACCTAGGAAATTCAATAAAAAAAATAATATAATATATTAAAAGTATAATTTAATAAAAAATTAAATTAAATAATCCTATATATATAAAGATAAAGTTTACACGTGGTACAAAAATTATGGAATTATAGATTTCTAAGTTTTAACGCTCAACAAAAACAAATTATACATACACATGTGCTTGAAGTTGAGAGAGAAGATAGTGTAGGCAAGTGTGAAGAGGCCTTTGCTCACAAAGTAGAAACAAGAGAAACAACAAAATAAGCATAACCATTATTAGAGGAGAACAAAGAGACATTAAAGCCGCAGAGACATACCTTGAGGAATGAGTGATGCCCAGCACTCTGGGGCATCCTCCTGGACCACGGGGCATGGCTTATAGTAACTTGAGTCATCTAGCAAAGGGAGCCCCATGGAAGCTGGAAAATTAGATTGTTGCTGGAGAGGAGTGCCTCCTTGACCGTTGATCTGCCCGCCTTTGTTGTTGGAGGGTATAGAGCTAGCTGAGGCAAGCTTTGACTCGCCCCAAGATTAGAATTGCCTAGGTGAAGGGATGCAAGGCCTATCATGGTGAACTTTGGTGTGCATTGGAGAGAGGGAGGGGGAATTGCCCACAGTGTTAGTAGAGTGAGATGCAGAGCCTTTGAGCTGCATGCCCAAGAGGCTAGCAATATGGTGGTAGGATGCTTTTGCTTGGTGGAGTTGAAATTCCATGTCAAGGACATTGCCTTCAAACAGAACATCGACATCTTCTTGTTCCCCGTAATAGAGGCCAAGGAGGTTACATAGAGACCAGAGGTGGTCGCCCGTGACCCTAAGCTCTTGAGCTTCCGTGTCGACCAACATTCTACAATAGCGATAAGGGCTACTGTAATCAAAGTGCTCGTCCCCTTACCATGTCAGGGAGGGAGGGGATGGCTACCTCTTGCTCGACCACCTCTGTAGGATCAACCTTGTTTCCACACCATGTTTGTAGTGAAATCTATTGCAATTCCATGGCTCTGAACACCGTCTCCACCTTCAAGAAATTGAGGAAATGGGTGGTCATTGCCATGGGCACGTAGCCTTTTAACATTGTATTCCTCTCGCCAAAAAACAAGGTGATTGAACATGTGCTTAATGCATTTTAAATGCAGGAGGAGGATGGGCTTGGCACCATCTCTTTGTATTCCTCTCGCCAGACAACAAGGTGATTGAACATGTGCTTAATGCATTTTAAATGCAGGAGGAGGGTAAGCTTGCCACCATCTCCTTGCTTCATACCCAATACACTATGGAAGGCATGCTAGTGGCACCCCAAGAAAGAATTCCAAGTTGATTAAACTGAGTTGGATTTGTGAAAGTAATTAATCCCATGAACTTCATGTGTCACATCCAAATCATATAATATATATATATATTATATTATATATATAATTAAAAATTATAATAATACTAAAATAAAATACATGAGGAAAAAATACACATATACACTCAAAATTTGGTGATATAAAAAATATGTTTAATATTTTCCCAATTAATTCTTTGCCAAATAAAAATCATAATTATTTTTAATCATCCATAATCTCACCCTAAATATTTAGATTTTTTATTTTCATTACTAAAACCTAACCAATTTGAACATGTCAAACGTTTAAATTTTACAATCTTCCTAAACTAATACATAAATTTATATAAAAATTAAAAAAAATATTTATACTTAATCTATACTCTTTAGATTTTTTATATTCCTTATTAAAAACCCACCCCATTGAACATGCCAATATTTAATATTTTACAATTCTTCCCAACTAATTATCAATTAATATATCAAATAAAAAAATATTATTATTTAATCTAAAAAGTTAATCTACAGTTATTAAATTTAATATACAGTATTTCTGACTATAATAATAAATAATATTATATTTAAAAAATATAAAATAAATCATTTTTTTTTAATTAATGTAAATTCTAATTCTTAAAATTTTATATAAATCAATCTTCATTTTTAAAATTTTAACAATCAAAATGATAATATATCGAATAAAAAAAATATTTATTTTTTAATCCAAATTTTAATGATATAGATATTCCAAATTATAACAATAAATTAATAATTATTTTTTTTAATTAAAATCATTTAAAAGTAAAATTATTTTTTTAAGTTAATTTAAAAATTCAACTCATAAAATTTCAATATAAGTCAAACTTCATTTTAAAATTCTCACGATCAAAATATATTGCATCACACACGTTTTACGATATTTTCTATTTTTTAATATAATTAGGCCGCTAGGCTTTCCTTTGAAAGGGACTTTCGTCGTCCTTTTCATTCTCAGGTTGACACCTGGCGTCCATATTCGGCGGGCATCTGTCGTGATTTTTGTTTTGCAATTTCTGTTGCGCAGCACGCTTCAATGCGTCTTCGTTTGCTTTCAATCCTTTGCTCTGTGGCATGCCTCTCAACACCAGTTGCTAACATCGTCATTATGAGCATCACCATCATCGGCATGGAAAGCGGGCTATACTGTTAATCGCCATAACTGTGGCATGCGGGGCACTATTTCTTGTCGCGCCACAGCCTGCCTGGTGATATGTCTTGTGAAAATGGAGCGCAAGAGACGGCGACTGAGAGAAACCAGTGGTGAACAAGAGAATAAACTGATCATGTTCTACAACCCAATTTCTTACGCCAATGCTCTGGAAGCCGCAGGGCATTTTGATGTAGAACATGTACTGAGCAGAACTAGGTATTGAATCGTGTTCAAGGCATGTTTGCAGGATGGAACAGTGCTATCAATCAAGAGATTAGCAGACGGACCAATCGAGGAGAGTGTCTTCAGACGAGAAGCAGAGGCTTTGGGAAAAGTGAAGCACAGGAATCTAACAGTGTTGAGAGGATATCATGCTCACTTGTATTTCCACTAGAATTGACTAATTAATGACATCGACATCCTCATCTTCTTCTCCTCTTCTTCAGTTGTTCTCAGTACTGTGACAACTTCATTATTTCTTTCTTTCGGAATAATCAGTACTTCTTCATCTTGGCTCGCAGTTGTTCTATAAAGAGCCATGGCAGCAGCAGCTACAATGCAAGTTTCGTTTGTTTCAGATCATTTAATTTCGTTCAAGAAGGCAACAGCAGGGGAGTTATTTGGCCTGAAAATGGTAAAATTTTCAAGTGACATGGGAGGGCTGGGGAGAGCCAGCCACAGGAAGATTATCGCGTTAGCATCTTCCCGCGGTACGAAAACCTAAAACCCTTCCAAAATGGCTTTTTTTCCCATCCTGTTTGCTTTTGTTTACTTGCTCTTACAGTGCTACCTCTCTCTGGTTTTTTGTTTTTCAGGGGATTCATGAAACATTTTTTGTTATATATATATATGGTATAATATGGTTTTCACACTACAGTTCCTTTCCCAAAGGGTGTCATAGGGCGTTCACTATTCCTTTTCGATATTTTAATTAATTTTTTTTAGTATTGATTAATATAAGACATGTTTTTAGGTAACTGTCACAAAACTGCTTCAAGTGTTCACTGGATATGGATGATAATGGGCATTCCTAGACCATGTTTCATGGTTGTTTCTTTTTTCGGTCATTGTATTTGTGTGGTTGCAATAGTTATAGGAAAATACCCTCGGGGACATTGGTTGGATACTGATAATAATCTGACATAAATATCTAACTTTGTTATATTATTTGGATTCCAACCATAGTGGGTGATTGGAGTTTTCTATTACTTGTCAGAAGGATTGTCTGAACTTAACAGGGAACAAACTTGAAAAAATTATAAATTGCAGGAAAATCGGCCCCTTCTTGGCCACTGATGGTGACGGGTTCCCCCATCTCCTCCCTTCTCGCCTACTTGTATTTTCATCTATCATGGCGATATTGAGCTAGGATCTCGTTGTTATATCTAACGCCTATTTCTCTTCTTTCGTTCTTCAGACATTGCTTGATCATGTTCCTTTCATGTATCTGTTAGTTTATCTTAGTTTATGCTTTCTTAGGTACTCTTCCAGGTGCTTATTGCTTATTTTACTTTTTCCTCCAGTTCCATATACCCATCTTTTTGGTTATTCATTTGGATATTAATATAGGTACCTTATCTTATATATGAACACATTTTCACATTTGACATTGTTGGGTTTTAGATGGTTCTTTCGTACTGTCACCATCTTGAGTTTGTTGATGGTAAACAGATTTCTGATCCTCTGTGTACGTGCCTGTGGTCTTAGGATCTGTGTACACCTGTGCATGAAAATGCTCTGTATTTAGTATTTACACATGGCTATTCAAATTTCAGGCTGACTGTTAGTTGTTGTGGAAATGTTTCAAAGTTTTGGTGTTAAGTTATGCTTTCGGAATATTTCTTCTTTCTTTTATTTAACATCAAGGTATGTGTGTGTGCTTCCTGTGATACGCATAGATGTAATTAATTTCTAGCATGTCCGCCTTTCGTAAATGTGTGAAATTTTGTGTCTAAATTAGAAATAACATTCAATTGTCATTCCTGTTATCTCGAGAGACATGCTACTAAATGTTTTCAAACCACAAAAATAGAAACATTGTTTTCCAAATACACTAAGCCTATCTTCTTTCTGGAAAAAACATTTGATTGAGGGAATTATGTCTATTTTGTTATTTTTATTAAATTAAATTGTTATTCATAAACAACAGACATGCATGATATTTTTTATTCCTATCAAATATGATATAAGCTTGGCTTGCAAACCTCAAGTGCATCGTGGTGGCGTTGTAGGTGGAATTGTTCCAAAGATTTCAAAGGATATCATCCAGCAGATGGTTGGCTGGTTGAGTACAAAGCCTGTTTTGAATGTTGAGCTTAACCAGGTTTGGAAGATATCCTCTAAATGTTCGGCTTAACCAAGTTTAGAAGATATTCTCTAAATGTCTGGCTCAACCAAGTTTGGGAAATAACCTTTAAGCAGATGAGCTTGTTGTTTTTGTCATAAAGAAGAAATTGCTAAACCTTTGTTTTTGTCTTACCCTTTTGCTCAGCTTGGGAGTGGACTTCAATCTTGTGTGGGCAATTACTCCCTACCACTATTACCAGGAAGTCTGCCTTTCTTGGTGATAAACTCCTTTGGGCCATATATATATTAGACACGGATTTTGAAGCCCATCTCTCAGATTTTGGCCTGGATAGACTGGCAGCCATTCCAGTAGATCCCTCTTCATCTGCACCCACCCCTGCTGGCTCTCTGGGGTAAGTTTCTCCTGAAATAAATTTAACAGGGCAGTTGACAAAAGAATCTGATGTCTACAGCTTCGGAATTGTATTGTTGGAACTTCGGAATTGTATTGTTGGAACTTCTTACTGGTAGGAGGCCGATCATGTTCACCCAGGACGAAGATATAGTGAAATGGGTGAAGAGACAACCTCAAACAGGGCAGATTTCAGAGCTGTTTGATCCAAGCCTTCTGGAACTAGATCCAGAATCTTCAGAGTGGGAGGAGTTTCTACTGACAGTGAAAGTGGCTCTTCTGTGCACAGCCCCTGATCCTCTGGACAGGCCATCCATGACAGAGGTGGTGTTCATGCTTGAAGGTCATCCAGGCCATCCATGACAGAGGTGGTGTTCATGCTGGAAGATCATCCATGCTGAGGCGGTTTCTTGGTTTACAATAAATTAGATCCTCTCAATCCATGTTTCTTGGCTTTTTAAATTAATTCCTCTGAATTAGACCCTCTTCATCCACGCTGAGAGGTGGCTTCTTGTTTTTTTAAATTAGATCCTTTTCATCCATATTGAGGCGGCAGCATAGATCCCTCGTTTCACAGAAAGCCAGAGAAACCGAGCCTGCCAATGTCACTGTTGAATATGGCTAGCATTGAACCGTTTTTCTGGAGGAGAAATTCATGTAAAGTGGAGATGTTAAAGATGGAGTAAACGGCGTAATTACACCTTCGTATACAGTGAGTGCATAGGGCAAGGAAAAAGGGATTGTCAATGTGGATTCACCCCTCGGAGGTAAACATTTTGTTGATTGACACTGTGTTTTTGTATTTTATTGCTACGAAGACATTCAAAATGCCTAGCAGAATCTTTTACACAGTTTGGTCCACAACTCAGGGAAACAGGGAAACAAGGTAGCGTAGATCCATGTTTGTATAAAAAAATGTTGTTGTGAATTTTTTAATTTCCAAGGGTAAGTAAGTGAAAAAAAATGTGTTCTTATTATGTTAAAATTTCCACCACTCAATCATAAACAGTAATTTTCAATTTTGGTGGTTTCCGATTTATTTAAATCAATTAGAATTTTTTACTTTTTTTTTGTAACATATAAATATAATTTGTTTTTGGGTTATACATATATATTCCCAAGTAATTTTGATTAGTTTAGATTTAATTTGGGAAATTTATTGATTTGATTTATTATGAATGATTGATTGGATTTTATTATATAAATAATTGAGAGAAATGAAGAATAATAATTTGTATAATTTTGATTAAGCAATTATTTATCTAGTGCGATGCCTTGTATCTGAAGTTAAATGTGACTTTATGAGTTAATTGGTATTTGGATTTTGTGCTAGCTCAATGTGGTTTCCAACAGGCAAAACGTTTTTAAACTACTTCCCCTCTCTTTAGGGTCGGTAGTCCGCCAGAAAAAATAATCTGAATTGTATTCCATGCTTAAGACTACTTTAAGAACAGAGATTTGTGTTTTATTTTCGTGTCGACCCTTTCTTTAATATATATCTATATGTGCCCTCTTCCAGGAAGCAATGTTTTAACTTTTTCCCAATTATTAGTAATGAAAGTAGTTTTGTGAGTTTAAAAAAAATTATGTTCTGGACTTGCATGTTTTGTAATATTATGTTGTTTAATTTGAAAGATGGAATTTTCTCTCAACGCTGGGACACCAAGGCCACAGGTTGGAACTTGCTTTGACAATGAAAACAAGTTTTTAGTCCACAAAAAATAGTGTCTGATATGCAAGGATTAATCTAGAGTGGGATTTATTATCTTCAACTTTTTGTGTCATGTGTGATGGTAGGCTCTTGACATGCAGGTGGAGTAAAGTTAGATTCCTATTGTTATTTCAGAATCATCTGATTTTTGCTCCCTTTACTTGGCAGTTGAGTAGCTGCTTCCTTGTTTGTATGAAAGATGATAGCATTGAGGGGATATCTGATACGCTAAAGGAATGTGCTGTAATAAGCAAATCAGCTAGAGGACTTGGTGTTTCAGTACATAACATTCGTGCAACCAGTAGTTATATCCGAGGAACTAATGGTACATCGAATGGTATTGTGCCAACGTTGAGGGTATTCAATGATACTGCTCGTTATGTTGATCAAGGTGGAGGCAAAAGGAAGGGTGAGTGCTCATTACACAACTTGTTTTGGTATTCAAAAACTAATTTCAGTTAATATATGAAAGAAAGAGTAATGGGGCTATTTTTCCTTATGCAGGTGCATTTGCCATGTACCTAGAGCCATGGCATGCAGATGTTTTTGAGTTTCTGGAGTTGAGAAAGAACCATGCGAAGGTATCAGCCTGCCTTATCTCATATTGATGTGCTGGTTGATCTAAACTATAGCAGTCATTTCTTTTATGAAATGTTATGAACATAGGTTGGCTTTGTGGTTTATTTAGTGTTTTTTTATCCATTGCTTTGCACGGGGTTGTTTTAAATAGAAAATTGTTTTTAACTCCTTTTTACATACATTGAAAAAAATTGATTTACAATTGTGCATCTTATAGGAAGAGAATAGAGCACGTGATCTATTTTTTGCACTTTCGGTGCCAGACCTCTTTATGAAAAGGGTCCAGGAGAATTCTACATGGACATTATTTTGTCCCAGTGAAGCTCCCGGGCTTGCTGATTGCTGGGGTGAAGAATTTGAAGAATTGTACATGAAATATGAGCAAGAGGTGTGCATTGTTTTTGTATATTTATTGTATTTTTTGGACAGTTGAACAATTGATCATAACAATTTTTTTTCAAATTCAGGGTAAGGCAAAAAAGGTTGTATAGGCACAGAAGCTTTGGTTTTCTATTCTGGAAGCTCAGATAGAAATAGGCAATCCATACATGCTCTTCAAGGTACATAATTTATGGAATTGTAGTTTGATGAATGTTGGATTAAATTTATGTTTAATGCAATTTAAAATGAACGCCTTTTGCAAAATTAACTGAATATCTCCTGCTATTTTTACTGGTTATGCAGGATATCTGTAACAGAAAAAGCAATCAGCAAAATCTGGGAACCATCAAATCTTCTAACCTCTTCACAGAGATTATTGAATATACAAGTCCAACAGAAACAACAGTCTGTAACTTGGCATCTATTGCGCTGCCTAGATATGTGAGGGAAAAGGTATATTCGTTGGTTACATCCTTGTTGTAGAGGTCAATCTAATGAAAGATGAAAACTAACTCATTCCACTTGTTCAGGGTATAACCCTGGAGTCTCAACCCTCTAAGTTGGTTGGTAGCAGAGGTTGGAGGAACCGTTAATTTGATTCTGATAAATTAGCAGAGGTTGGTCTTGTTATTTTTCTTTTGTGAAGTGATACTTTGAACATTCAAGTCTTTAGTAGTTGTCTCCATTGTGTCTAGTTTTTATTCGTGTACAAGTAAAAACATCTAACATTGCACTGTTGAAGCAGGTCACATCAACTGTTACTATCAACCTCAATAAGATAATTGATGTGAACTTTTATCCTGTGGAAACTACAAAGCTGTCAAATATTTGACATAGGCCAATTGGTATCGGTGTTCAGGGTCTTGCTGACACTTTTATACTGCTTGGAATGCCATTTGAATCAGAAGAGGTCAGCGGATAAAGATTAGTGTAATATCTCCTTGATTATGTATAGAAGTCTATGTTTGATCTGGATGTCTCTAACATTAAATATTGCATGCAGGCTCAAAAGTTGAATAAGGATATTTTTGAAACAATTTATTATCATGCCCTGAAAGCATCAGTTGAGCTTGCTATTAAGGAAGGTCCATATGAAACCTACTATGGTAGCCCTGTGAGTAAGGTCAATCTATAAAAATAAGCTTGCAGTTTTTGTCCCAGTGATATTAAGGTTGATGCTAACTACCTTTAAGGAAGAAGGCTCCCCATTTTTCTGAATGTAATAGTATTGTCTTTGCTTTGAATGGTTCAGGGAATACTTCAAGCAGACATGTGGGGTGTAGTCCCTTCTGATCGTTGGGATTGGGCTGGGCTAAGGGACATGATAGCAAAGCATGGTGTGAGAAACTCTCTTCTGGTTGCTCCTATGCCAACTGCATCAACTAGTCAAATTCTTGGGAATAATGAGTGCTGTGAACCTTATACATCAAATATTTATAGCAGAAGAGTGTTGAGGTAACTATTTTATGGGATTGCCATGTTCTCTAAAAGCCACTTGTTTTGTATGTATTTTTTCAATATCCGCCTTTTCTAATTTCAGTATTTGAAATAACTTGTTATGTTGAACAGTGGTGAATTTGTGGTGGTGAACAAACATCTTCTTCATGATTTAACTGACATGGGGCTATGGTCTCTTGCTTTAAAAAATGAGGTCATTTATCACAATGGTTCAGTTCAAAACATCAGGGAGATTGCAGAGGAACTTAAGGCTATTTACAAGTACCGTTTAACAATAGTCTGTGATTATTGTCTGAAACTTACACTCGTGCTTTGGCACGATGAAAGTGACAACAAGTTTTTCTAGATTGCAGCATGCAAAATCACATCTGAATGAAAGGGTTCTGCTAGAAGGAAAAAACAAAATTTCATTGAGAGTTTAAGAAAAACTTGATTCCCTTGAGTGTAGTTGGCAACCTTTATTGAATGTTGAGAGTTTTCCCATAGAAACTAGGATCACAGGGAAATTGGGAAAGAGACCACAACTTCTTCAGCAATCTCCCATCCACCAACCCTCTGATAAATCCAGTGCTCTCATATATGTGTGTGTGTTGTGCCATACATGAACTCTTAAGAAATTTCAAAAGCCTTCACCTAATGCAATCCTCAAAGTGTTTCAAGACACCAAAGAAAACTACTTACGATCAGTTTCTTAAACATGGAAATTTTACAACACACTGCTTCCAAAACACCCATCCAAAAGGTCATTACTATAATAGCTTGATTAGAAATAGATTGAATGAGAAGGTCCAGATGGGGTATTCAATCATCTCCATCCATCTGTTCTGCATCCTCAGTGCTTACTTGGACAATATATCAACCTTCATATTTATCCCTTGCAGACATGCTGAAAAGATAATGACATGGAATTTTTCCTTGCTTCTCTGATTCCGTCCAATGATGGGCCAGCTGCAAATTTTCCTGATTGAAATTTCCATTTGACCTCTCTGCAATGTGTTTGGAATCTCTTATCACCTGTAGACAATTTAAGCCTTTCTCTATTGCTATTTTCAGAATCTACCAAAAAGCATAAAGTTCTGCTTTGTTGTTTGATCCATCTCCTACAGCTCTGCTTTGAAACTGATCTCGTAATTGTCTCTTAAAGTAATGCCTCATGATCCACAATAGCTGGGATTACCTTGACAAGCCTCGTTGAAATAACTCCACACTATTGTTATATATATATATATCTGGGGATCTTAGTATTATTTGTTTCTTTTCCTTTAAAGGTGGCTGTGTCCCTTAATATGCATATCTATTCTTGTGTCAAACTTGATTAGTAATAACATCTTTGTTTTGAATTCTTTTCATTTCTTGCTAGCCAAATAGCTTAAGTCACTGTACAAGGACAGTCTGATGCCCACATGCAGTTAATACATAATGTATTTTGAAAACTATGATTTAGCTTTGTAGTGCTTGAATCATCATTTCATTTTGGTTTTCATCTGTTAGTAGCCAGATCATTTCTCTTACAATATGATTGTAATATCTTTTGTTTCTCTTCTGTGGGAAATTTTGTACAGGAGTTCAAACAATGTATATAAATAGAAAGATGCAGAAAATGACAGTCAAATTTTGTACTCAGAATTATGACAAGAAAGCCCCTGCTGGGTTTGTGAGGAAAGAGAGCTTCAACACCAGTTCTGTCTCCAACCGCCAAGATGATCAGTACGCTACTAACATGTTTAGTGAAGAATTTCTGCTATTCTCTTGTAATCTATAGGTCCCCAAAGCTCCTCATAGATGAGAATATTTGCAGGATGTTAATATTGTTGTAAGTTTGTAGTAGTTGTGGAATGACTTACTTTTGTGCTGCTTCTCATCTTCAACAACAAGAGTTTCTGTGGTGAATAAGCAGAATCCATGTCCTGCCTTGTGAAGCAACTCTCCACTGTGATAGCGTTCTTTGTAATGTCTCTAATAAATCCTTTAGACTTCTATTTCATTCTGTAATATGATGGGATTCAATCTACAAGATTAGGGGATTCACTCTACAGAGTCCATGTCATACCTTCTGAATCAGCTCTCCACTTATGCTAATTTTCTCTGTAATGACCCTAATAAATCCTATATAATGAGATTTCATTTTGTAATATGATGGGATTTCACTCTACAAGATTGGTTTCAGTTTTACTTGTATTGTGGTATATGAAATTTCTCAGTTTTGCTTGTAATAGGATGGGATTGCATTTTGTAATATCATGGGATTTCCCTCTACAATATTTGCTACTAAATTTTACAATTCCAAATTAATAATCCTATCGGCCTCTCTTTGTACTTTTTGGGACAATTGCTAGTTAGGCCGATAGGCCTTTTTTTTAATTAGTTCACATTCAATTTTCGTCTACCCTTCGCACTGTAATTTGACACTTGTCTTTTTTGTGGATTGCCCTGTAATTTGGCACCTGTCTCTCTTGGAGCGGTGGTCTCATCAATGGTGGTGGTGGCATTGGTCTCATAGACGGCAGAGAGCTAGCAATTTGGCACTTGTCTCTTGGTAGCGATGGTCTCATCCACGGTGGTGGTGGCAGTGATCTCATCGACAGCGGAGAGCTAGCCATGAAGTTTAAATCTTTCAGTGTGTTGTGGATGCCTCCTCCCAGCTCGGCACTTGCCTCTCCGTATTCCTTCAAAAGTGGATCGTCCGTACTTGCCTCCCCATTTTCTGCAACCACCTATACACCTGTTGTTTCACTCACTGCACTTCTGGAGGGTGTTCATAATGTCGATTTTTGTGGTGCACGACCAATAATTTTCCGTGTAGGCACGATGACTATTATCACTCGTTCAGTTAAGATCTTTATGTGCGAGGAGATGGAAAAACATTCCGAGAAGAATACAGTGGGACTGGAAGAACTGTGTACTGCCTCGAGGAAAGCAGTGAGAATGGGCACGAGACGTGGATTAGGGTAGAGAGGCTTGAGAAACCGCTCTGTGGAGTGTCCAGGCCTGTATTCTTCAGAGTTGTGACACTTGTTGCAAAGCTATTCAATATAGTGGAGCCTGTTGTGGAGTTTGATGTTGTTATTTCTGGCTAGAAATATGATCAGCAATGGCATCTCATCTGTCGCATGGTAAGTAAGACATGGTAGTATCAATTTAATTTTTCAGTTTTTAATTTAAATTGTTATTTGATTTTTCTAACATGCCTTTGGAAACACGCCCTGATCACAGAGAATAACAAACCAGGGAAACTACCCCACCAGTACTACACATCCAACCCGATTAGTATCGGTTACCAAGTTTCAAAACCAGCCCCATGTCCAAAATTCAAACAACCATATATTGTAGAGCAAGCATTTACTATCAGCCATTAGAAATTAATCAGTACTCTTGGCCCAGATTGGTTGTAAATTTGACAGGGTCTGCGCTAAAGTTCCATGGCCTCAAACCTATGGCTCCTATACACTATTGCACTGACAGCTAGAGTGAAAGACCTGACTACATCTGTTAACTGTAACATTGTCAGACTATGCTCGCCTGTAAGTGTTAACCTAGATTTTAAATTGTTCCTTGATTGTTTATAAGCAAGATTGCTCCCATCATATTATTCTTACATTCAGATTTTAAATTGTTCCTTGATTGTTTATAAGCAAGATTGCTCCCATCATATTATTCTTACATTCATTTCTTGACGTTACCCTTCCATTCATTTTTTGCTGCATGTAAGTGTTAACCTAGATTTTAAATGGTTCCTTGATTGTTTATAAGCAAGATTGTTCCAATCATATTATTCTTACATTCATTTCTTGTGGTTACCCTTACATTCATTTTTTGTTGTTCTGATGAGTTATTTTGATGGGAACGGAATCAACCATTATCTGGATTGGATTGGAGCCCATAAACAAATTGAAGGGAATTGTGAATGCCGTTTATCGGCCAGTGTTTATATTAAACAATTTTCTAAACTATTAAACAATTTTCTGAACTTTACCTAGGATTCGCACTATCCTCTGTAAATAGAGTCTTGAATATTCAAAATTCATAGAATTATCCCATTCTTCTCTTGGCCAGTTCAGGAGTTCTTGACAACCATTCAAAATTCAAAATAATTATCCCATGCTTCTCTCGGCCATTTCAGGAGTTCTTGACAACCGAGTCTTAAGTTTGGGTATTAGTTCATCCTCCTCTATCGACACATATTTTTGGTGAACAATTATTGGTATATATCCCAGAGGGAGAGATAACAAGTTATAGATTCTGTTGGGTTATGAAAATGATGTAGGGGTGGCTGGGTGAAGCGTTTGATGAGCGGGTTGTTGTGTTAACTGGTGGAAAATGAGAACTCAAGCATTTATGGATAAATTTGTTCTTTTATCAGTTAAAGATTTATTTTTGATTTTGTGAAAATTTGATTAGAGTTTTCCGTGGAAATTTATTTATATTTTAGCATTTTAAATTTAAAATCTTAATTTTTTTCGAGGTCTTTAAATTTCTAGAAACATACAGAATAGTAAATCTTGGAAAAATATCATTTCAAAAAAATCAACTTATCATATAATTTAACTTTTCCATATAAATCTAATAAATTTAATACATTAAGATAACTTTTTCCATATAAATTTAATACATCTAGGAAAAATAAATCAATTTTAATACATCCATGAAAAGGATTATTTTACAGAAAATCAATTTATCCCATAATTTAATGTTTTAGATGTAAGTTCTTTTATTCCAGTTAAATTTGAATTTCTATTGATCATAATTTATAGGTTTAGTTGAATCCAATGGAGCTTTGTTCACATAATTGAATTTTACTTAAATTATGAGATTATCCTCGTTTAAATCTCTTATCCTTAAATTATGAGTAAATATAATTATTTGGGCTCTTGTTGGGCTCAATTTGGCCAAAAACTGAGAAAGTTGTGCTCTAGAGTAAATGTGCTACTAACTACTCTACAGATTGGGTCATTTGTTTAACTATTCTACTAATTATGCAGTTATGGAGATTGTCGGGTTCCAAATTCTCCTGGCATCGGCGAGATTCCCGTCATTTCAGGTGGAATTTTTCAGACCTTTTAAATCCACAATGACCCATATGGTGAAAACACTGGGCCACATGGGGCCATGTGCCCAGGGAATGAGGCTAACCCCCATCGGCTTAGCCCCTAATTTTTGGGCCACGGTTCTAATGTTCATAGAACTCGGGGCTAGCCCCTTTTTTCTCGCACACGTCACTTGATGCCTTTCTACTCGCGCCACGGTCTTGAGAATCTCGATATGCCCTGGGGTCCGGCCATACCCAAGCCCCCTCACCTGTCAATGGTCCAACGCTCGCTCTCTGATTCTGTGTTGGTTAGGTGAGCTTGGGTTGGGGCTAAGCCCTAAGCCCTCAGTTGCTCCTACATGGGTTCTATGGTGTGTTGTGACCGAGGGCGAGGGGCTTAACCCCGACCCCATTCCCCAAATTAAAATTGCTGAAACTTTAAATAAAACTTTGAAACAATGATTAATAAGAACCACCAACAACACATTGGTAAAGCGCTACCCTGTCTATTTTTAGGTCACTAGTTTGAACCCGGTGGAGGCTATCTTGGCCCTTAACAAATTTTGCACTGTTCTGGGGTGCCACGTGACAGCCCCTAACTAGGCCACGTGCATTAGGGGAATTTTGAGGTCTAAAATGTGCCTCCTAAAAAAAATGTACAACCAAAATAAACTTTATAAGAACCAATAATATTCAAGATAATGATGTCAACCATGGGGGATGATTCACCATTTTTGGAGTAAAAAAGTAAAAAGATCACAAAATAATAAAACTACTTTTTCAACTCATATTTTCAACTTATCTCCCTAAGGCTTTACTCAAATTTCAAGTGGGAGTACTCGTTGGATGAAAAAAATAATTCCTCATCCAAAGAGTACCCATGTTACATACTTTTGATGGACCTTGCTACACAAAAAATGAGAAATAAATGAAAAAACATGATTGCAATCAAGTTTTTTATGTATTTCTCATTTTTAGTGTAGCAGGGTCCATCGAAAGTATGCAATATGTGTACTCCTTGGATAAGAAATTAAATTCTACATCCAACGAGTGTTGTCGCTTGAAATTTGAGTAAACCCATAAGGATATAAGTTAAAAATATGAGTTGAAAAAATAGTTTTTCCTTTCTTTCCTTCTAAAATTTAATGATGTAATCTATCTTATTTTATTATTTCCCCTATTATTTTATAATTTACCTAGGAGGCTGATTTTAGACCTCAAAACCCCCCCTATGGCACCCAATCATTGGTCCATAAAAAAAAACCAACATGCAATCAAAATTCGACAACCATGAACCAATCAGGTGTAGCCACTTGGCAACCTGCCATTGGATCGAGGCACACAATCAACCTGCCAAGTCATTGTACGGACTGCCTATTCAGCAGTCCTGTACTTCAACTTGCAAAATTTTCCCCTATTTGGGAAAATTATCAAAACGTGATATTTGGAGCATACGATATCAATTTTGAGCAATTCATGTTGCGTTGGATTTAGGACAACACGGTCTACATTTTGGCAATGGTTTCGAGCACTTTTGAACACTTTCCTTTTTTATCACTTTACTGATCCATTGGATTACTCCTCCCGAATAGAAGCTTTTAGACCTCTAAAAGATCATTTTTCAACAACAAATAGATGAGGGTACATTTCCGTCACCCTTCCAATCTCAATCCATTTGGCCTTTCTTGGATTTGTTCCCTTGAGCCCAACACGAAGTTACTCCACATTCCCTCTTCCTGAAGTTCTTGTTTTTCGTTCAAGGATAATATCTTGGTGCAATTTTTAAAGATATTCAATAGAGAAATATTCTATTTAAGGAATCTAAACATTTTCTCCTTGATCTTCAATCAAATGAGGCTCATACAATCTCAAGTTATCAACATTAACAACTGCATAGACTTGCATAAACGGAGGCAAATCCAACCAGAAGGCATTGTTACCAATATTTTCTAAATTCTTAAAAGGTCCATATCTGATTGGTTTTAGTTTTTTACCTTCTCCTTGAAGCCTCTCCTTACTAATGTAAAGCCAAAATTCATCTCCAACCTGAAAATTGTGGTAAACACTATTCTTATCATGTCTTGTCTTGTACTTGGCTTGACTTTTTTCCAACTGTTCTTGCACCATTTGATCCACCAATTAAACTTATTTAGTAAATCACTTGGCCTTATCTATGTCATTATGTCCATCAATAACAACATCTTTCCCAGAGATAAAATATAAAGGAGATTTTGGTAAGTATCCCAAGCATACCTCAAATGGAGATGTTTGAGTTGATGAATGCTTGGTTCAACTATATGCATGTTGAATGTAGTGTAAGTGTTCATCCCAAAGCTTAGGATGTTTATTGCGATAACCACAAAGGAGATGTACTATTGTTCTATTCACCACTTCTATCTAACCACCAGTTTGTGGATGGAATGTTGTCCTCTTCTTCAACTCGGTGTCCATGAGTCCCCATAAGCTTGACCAAAATTTCCTGACAAATCGAGAATTTCGATTAGAAATAATAAATGTGGGCAACCCAAAATGCACCCATACATTTTGAAAGAACATATGAAGTTTTTTCAGTTATAACCAACTTCTTACAAGGCATCAAAATACACATTTTGCTGAAATGATCAACAACATAAAGATAATCATGATTTTTCCTAGACATAAGTAGCCCTCCCATAAATTCCATATAAATAATCTCCCAAGGACGGAAAGGAACCAAAAGTGGAGTATACAATCCCAACTTTCTATTGCTAGGCTTACTAGTAGCACACAAAGAACATCCTCTTACATATCATGACATACTTTTATTCCTACGAGGCAAATAAAAATACCTATGTAATTGTGCCACTCTCTTTCCCACACCAAAATGGCCAACAATAAGAGAAGTATGCATTTCCCCAATGATGTTGACTCTTTCACCCTGTGGAATACATAGCTTTCCAAGATGATACAACAATTTATCATGAACATGGTAATATAATTCTTTTACTTGGTTACCTTAACACAAAGTTGCATATACATCCTTAAAATATTTATCTAAAAAATATTGTTCAACATATCTCTCATGCATTATATAATTATCCTTAAGAATGACGGATGCACTAAAAATTGGTCTAGATAGCATATCAACAACTTTGTTATAGATATATTTCTTATACCTTATCACTAAGTGGAATTGCTACAAGAAACCCATCCGTCTGAAATGTCTTGTTTGTTGTAGCTTGGTTTGTAATTACAATTATTTCAATGGTCGATGATCAGTGTGAATGATAGTTTCCTTTCCCATCAAATAATGTTTCCATTTTTTCACAGTTTGCACCAAAGCATACAATTCTTTGTCACGTGTTGGATAGTTAATTACTGCATCGTTAAAGGTTTCAGAATGGTAACAAATAAGCTTACCATGTTGCATCAAGAATACTCCCATACCATAATCATTTGCATCAATTTGCATCTCAAATGACTACTTTAAATCCGGAGGTGCAAGAACTGGCGTAAAATTGATTCTCTCTTTTAATGCATCGAAGGATTTTTTCTGCTTTCCTCCCCATTGAAAAACGTGTTTCACACTTGTCAAAGCATATAATGGTGCTGCAATTGATGAGAAGTTAGAAATGAACTTTATCCAATATTGGGTTGCTCTCAAAAAGCTTCTAACCTCTCTTACATTATTGGGTTTAAGCCAATTCAAAACTGCTTCAACCTTTAAGGGATCAATCTTCAATTCACCCCCTCCAAAAATATGACCCAAATATACTAACTATGTTTTTCCAAATTCACATTTAGACATCTTCAAAAAAAACTTTTCTTTCTTTAAGACATTTAGAATTTGTGTAACATGCTTGAAATGTTCTTTACGAGCCTTGCTGAAAATCAGTATGTCATCTAAATAGGCTATAACAAAATCATCCAGAAAGGGTCTTAAAACATCATTCATAACTCTTATGAATGTTGCAGGAGCATTACAAAGCCCAAATGGCATAACCAACCATTCAAACAAACCTTGCTTTGTTTTGAAGGTTGTCTTCCAAATATCTCCTTCAACAATCCTAATATGACGATAGCCACTTCTCAAGTCCAACTTAGTGAAATAAACAACATCTTTCAATTGATCAAGCAAATCATCAATTCGAGGAAGAAGATAGAGGTTCTTTACTGTGATTTTATTCAAGTCTCTAAAGTCCACACACATGCGCCATGTACCATTCTTCTATGCTACCAAAACAATAGGAGACCCACAAGGAGATGTGCTTCATCCAGTGACCGCTTTATCAAGCAACTCTTGGATTTGTTTCTTAATTTATGCATTCACCATAAATCACATCATGTACATGTCAATGTTAGGAAGAGGAGCATCCTACTACAATAGGATCTCATGTTGGATTCCTCTTTTAGAAGGCAATCCTTAGGTTCTTGAAACATCTTGTCATATGCGTTAACAAGCTCAACCAAATCAGATTTAAGTTTTGCATCGCGTCCTTGGAAGGCTTCATTTTGAGTATAATCTTTGGGTTTGATCATCAATAGTACAAAATTCTTACTAGCATTAACAAGCCTCTTCATTTGTCCAACTTTCACAACAGACAAATTTAATTTCTTGGGATGTTCTCTAACAATATACTCAATTCCATCGTTAAACAAATGACACTTTTTCTCATGGTGATGAAATATGGCTTTCCTATCATATAGATATGGACTTTCCAAAACAATCCCACATATGTCAAGTGGTACTACATCAAGTTCTATCTCATCAATAAAATTTGTATTGATGGCGAATTTAAGTATGCATTTTCTTGTCACTTGGAATTGTGCATTGTTACACACCCGACCCAAAGGATAAGGTTTAGGATGACGAATGGTTTCTAAATTTAGTTTCTTGATAATGGTCTCTGAAATAACATTGGCTTGGGATCCATTATCAAACAAAGTATCTACTTTGTTATTTTTTGTTATGACCCTAATATGAAAAAGCTCAATTGTTTCTTTTTCATTTTAAGTTTCAATGGGCTTGCTAGAAGAACTACTACTTGTAATAGAATTCGTATCTTTCAATCCCATGGTCATGATCTTTGTTTCATCTCCATAATCAGATCCTAAATCATGTTTTGTAGTTGCAACAGTCTTTTGTTTCCCTTTATTGTTAAAAATTTTGGGTCTTATCTCAAGATGAAGTTTCCAACAATGGTCTTCATCATGACTTTTTTGTTAACAATATTTACATGTGAGTTTCCCTCCCTCTTTCTTGATTGAAGCATTATTTTTACCCTTTCCTTTGAAATTACCCTGTCCTTTGTCTCCACTCTTGAATGAATTCTTGTTAGTCTCTTGAGGAACCTTTTTCCCTCTTGCTTCTGAATGAGTTACCTATATATAAACTTCATCTAGCTTTGTAGGATGAAACATAAGAATTGTATGCCTCAAGTAACTATGTAAACCACTTATGTATTTAAGGAGAGTGTCTTGAGAGGATACATCTACACCTAAAATCGGAGCTCTTCTTCTAAAATCTTGGGTATAACTTTGAACACTCATACCTTTTTCTCGTGTAAAATTTTTCCAGTCCATTATTGCTTTCTGCATGTATGCTAATGGATAAAATTGTCTTCTTAATGTAGTTACAAAATCATTCCAAGAGAACATAATCTTACCACTTTTCTTGAGATCCTCTTGAGTTTTGGCATCCCACCAAATGAGTGCGGCACTTTCCAACCTTAGAGAAGCAAGTTGACTTTTAGTGGAATCATCATCAATTTGTTGAATCCTGCAATAGACTTCAAGTTAACGAACCCAATTATCCAATTTCTCAACATCTACTTCCCCATTGTACATAGGCAATTCAAATTTTACATCAAGTTTTAACAAATGAGTTTTACCATGTCCCTTTGGAGTTCTTGGAGGAGTATGTGAAGGGGTTGAAGTAAAAGAAGATGAGAGTGAAGATGGAGGTGCGGAAAAAGGTGGAGGTGGTGGTTTTTCACCATTTCCTCCATTACCTTTTGGAGGATTTGAGCTCTCTCCTTGCAACCTCGTGTTTCTCTCTTAAAATAGAACTTTCACCATTTCAGACATTTCAGAGAAATATTTTCTAAAAGTTCTCTCATCCTCATACATCCCTTCATGACCTTCTTCATGTGCCATGATTGGTGAAGCTTGAGGTATGTGTGGCTTCCCTGAATCCACTTGAGGATTTGGCTCTACAAGCACTCATTTTCCTATTTTCATCTTCAACCTTGTAAGCATTAGAAAAAACTTGCAAACAAAATCAAACCTTTAAAATAATCTTGAGCTCTGATACCAAGTTGATCTGTATTACAAACTTGAAGGTTTATGGAAAAGTTTGCAAATAGAATTTTATGTCTTTTAGGAAATTGACCAATTTGCAAAAGTACATAAATTAATTGTTTTTTAAAAACATTTTGTAGCATAAAAATGTATACAAATAGGTAATACACAAGACAACAAAATGATAAAGGAGTTTACCCCTCTTGGGATACATCTCCTAGTCTAGCTTCCAATATTGGGCCTCTTTCATTAAGTGCTCAAATATGTGATCTCATGGACTTAGAATGCTCAGAATGTAAAACTAATGTCTCCAATGGCTCCAAAACACCCAAAAACTCCGAGATGGGCTCTTTTTGGGCTTAATTTGGCCAGAAAATGAGAAAGTTATGCTCTAGAGATGTTTTGTTGCTAACTGCGCTACAAGTTGGCTCCTCTGTCTAATTGTTCTACGAATTCCACAGTTATGGAGAATGTTGAGTGCCAAATTCACTTAGTGCTGGTGAGATTCCCGCCATTTCGAGTGAAATTTGTTTGACCGTTTAAATGGACAATGACCCCTATGGCGGAAAAACTAGATCACATGGGGCCATGCGGTCGGGGGCTAGGGCTAACCGCCCGCCCCCGCCGGCTTAGCCCGAATTTTTGGGCCATGGTTGCAACAATTCATAGACGCTGGGGTTGGCCACCGTTTTCCCGCACCCGACACCTAACACCTTTCCACTCACGCTACAGCCCTGTGAATCCCCATATTCCCTAGGGTCAAGTCATACCCAAGCCCCCTCACTTGTTAATGGTCCAGTGCTTGCCCTCTGGTTTTGTTTTGGTCCTGTCTCTAGGGCTAAGAATCGAGCCCTCGGTTGCTACACCACGGGTTCTATGATGTGCAGTGACTGGGGGCTAGGGGCTTAGCCCCGACCCCATTCCCCAAATTGAAATGGCCGAAACTTTAAATAAAATTTTGGAACAATGTTTAATAAGAACCACTAGCAGTGCATTGGTAAAGCATTACCTTGTCCACTATGAGGTCATCGGTTCAAACTTGGTGGAGGCTAGCTTGGCCCTTAACAAATTTTGCATTGTTCCGGGGTGCCACGTGGCAGCTCGTGATTAGGCCACATGGCACCCAATCATTGGTCCATCAAAACAAACCAACATCTAATCAAAATTTGACAACCATGAATCAATCAGGTGTAGCCACTTGGAAGCTTTCCATTGGCCCAAGGTACATAGTCAACCTGCTAAGTCATTGTATAGACTGCCCAGTTAGCAGTGATGTAATTCAACCTGCAAAAATTTTCCTTGTTTACGAAAATGATCAAAACATGATATTTGGAAAACACGATATCGATTTTAAGCGATTTAAATTGTGTTGGATTTAGGATGATGAGATCTACGTTTTGGCACCCATTTCAAGAATTTTTGAACACTTTCATTTTTTAGCACTTTATTGATCCATTGGATGAGTCACTCCTTAATAGTGCGCCAATTTTGCAACGCAATTTTTAAAAAAAAAAAAAGAAAGAATAAAAAATGTTGGCCTTCTTGACTTGGCCCTCTTCTCAATGGTTTTGCAGACACCACAGGTCTATATTCCTTCTTAACTCTGATACCAATTTAACTGACTCTCTAAAGCTATTTTAATATTTATTGCCGCTATGAGAGAAATACATTATTGCTCAACTTTTTCTATAGTCTGAATCAATTTGTTTATAAGTATTTCCAAAGGACATGAAAGTTATTTTAACATTTATTGCCGCTATGAGGGAGATAAATTGTTGCTCAAGTTTTGTTATAGTTTGAATCAATATGCTTTTATGTATTTCCAAAGGACATTAAAGGCATAGTGATAATCGGAGAGTAACACAATCCAGAGATAGAAATGTGTCTTGCACGATTATATTATAGCAGCACTCATTAGGCTTCCAAACGATATGATTTTATGCACTTTTGTTGTAGATTTTGTTAAAAAGTTAATTAAAAATAAAGAAAATTTAAAGTTTAAAATTCTAGATGAAGTAAAAAATTTCAAAATATTGAATATATGCTAGCTCATTTGGATGCATTTACATGGCTTTCAATGTTAGAACTTTTGGTTATTTGGATGCATTTACGTGGATTTCAATAATATAACTTTTGATTGTATGGTTCTTCAAGGTTTTTAAATGCAATTTTAGTTGGAAGAGTTATGCATATGCATGGTGTAGTTTTAATTGTTTTCATAGCCCCAAAACCCACCGCAAATAAACCCAAAACCCAACCAAATGTCGACCAAAATCTTGGAAGCCTAAAGAAAAGACACGAAACCAGAGGGCCACAGCTAGGGCAGTTGCCCAGCCCTCTGCCCCCTCAACTCTTCCCACAAAGGACCACAGATAAACGACACGACTAAATCCCGGGCAGACGAAAACGTGAAACAGTCGGAGAAAAACCACGGAAACACCCGACACATAGGGCCACGAACCAGTGGCAACATCCACCAACTTTAGATTTTGTTTATGAGGTGATATCAAGAATTTATGAAAACTTGAGTTTCCAAAATGTTCAATTAACAAGTGCCATATAGTATTTATTCCTTGCCGCTAAGTTTAAAGATAGGTAAATTAAAGTGAAAAACAATAAAATCACTAATAAAATTATAATGATGGTGATTTTTTTAAATTAGTTTTTTTAATTCATTTTCTTTTTAAATATTTTAAATATTTTTAAATGATAAAATATTTTAAAATCATTTAAAATTGTACATTAAAATATTTATAAAAACATAATGATTATGAAAAGAATATTTTTAAATTATTATTTCATTTCCAATGTGAATGAACAAAAAAATTAAATACAAAATTATAGCATTTTTTTGTTGAAGTATATGTGACATCTATTCATTTTAAAATATAGGTGAAAAATGTAAAATTTCATCAACATTGATCAATTTAAAAGATTCATCAAACCCATGATTTTGATTTGAGATTAATTGAGGGCTATAAAAATTAACATCTTAGATTTTGTTGAATTGAGGCTTCTGTGATCCATATCAAGTTTATGAGAGATTTTTCGGCATAAATCACAAAAAATTTCATTTGTCGACGTGTTTCGAACCAACTAGTGTGGTTCATCGTTAGGACAAATTGAAGAGACAGATCTAGATTACAAGTTAAATAGTCAGAGTAGAATATCCAACAGTAACTAACTAATGGCTATATTTGACTAGGAATTCAATAAAGCTAAACTAGCCTTAAGGAAAATCGGACGGTTCTGGGGAGTGTGAAGGCGATGATTAATCTTGGCGAAGACTACCATTGGATGTTCTGCTCTGACTATTTAAGTTGTAATCTAGATCTATCTCTTCAATTTGTCCTGACGATAAACCACACTAGTTGGTTCGAAACGTGTCGACAAATGAAATTTCTTATGATTTACGCCGAAAAATCTCTCATAAATCTTAGATTTTCCAGTGTTTGAATTCAAAAAAGATGAACTAAATGATACATCACCACCTTTTAACTGTATAATATTTAATATCAAGATCATGATTTTATAACACTGATTTATTATAGGAAAAAAGTTATTATAACACTCATTTATTCTAAGGAAAAAGAGTAAGGAAAAAGAGTTATTATAGCACTCATTTATTCCCTTAATTAAAAATTCAAAATGCTGATCTTCACTATCATCCTAAAATCATAAAAATGGTTATTTTAGCCATCTAAAATCATAAAAATAGTGTTCTTAACTATCTATATATAAATATGATTACTAACGTTTTAGTAATGTGTACTTTACTGACATTTTTCAAGTCACAATAATCTATATCGTAGTAGTTTCAATTTTTTACAGTATTTTTATATAACAAAAAAATAACTAATAAAAGGATTAATTCTTATATCGATTATAAAAATTTATGTGCATGTATTATTTTTTAATTAAAAATAAAAATAAAATTTTACTCACCACCAATAAATTATCTCTAAAATTTAAGTGTGGCCGCCTGTTCCCAATATGTTTTTACCCACTCCTACGTCCGGGAAAAAGAGAGGGAATTATTAGGCAAATGATTAAGCACATGGAAATAACTCGAATAACCTAATTTTTGTTTTTTAGTGATATGATTAGGTCCCTAAACTCAATTTGTACTACTCTTAATGAAGATATTTTGTCTACATTTTTAGAGGAACACCGATGCAATTTTTTTATTTTATCCAAGTCCGAGGGCGACTCATAGATGTCATATCTAAAATAATGGCAAGGAAGCATTTTATGCGAAGAAAAAAACAAAACGTCTCCCATCCAAGAATCAAGATATTTGTTCAGGGGTCACTTCGCATGGCCCTATATAATCTCAAACTGTCACATAGTCAGATGAGACCAATGACTCTTGAACAATACTCATCTATAACAGCGAAACCATTTTCATGCTGAAGGCCCCATGTACAAGAAAACATAATATGCCTACCAATGATTCCTAGTATGAAATGTTCATACACAACAGATCATTAAATTAGACCAGACTGACCTGAGAAAATGACGATTATCAATTATTATTTACTTGGGGTTGAGGAACTAATTGAGCATCTAATAGCCTTGGCCTATCACGAAGATACAAGACTGTCAAAAGGCAGGCAAACAATGTAACTAAAGTGAAATTGCCATCATCACTAAGGGTCTTCTTTAACCAGCTTACTAAGTTGGGAAGCATGTGAGGGAGAGAATCGATTAGTGTCACCAGCAGAGTTCACACATCCTATTCAGAATCAATATTCACATAAAGATACAGTCCACATAAAAATCATTTCACATCATCAGTTGGACAAAACATTGCTTCCCCTAAAATACTCTCTGAGCAATAGCCAACACTCAAACATGTCATCACATTCATGTTAGCTAATTGATGAGTAGGAAGTTAACAAACAAAAAGCATTATCATGGCTTTAAAAACAACTGCCACGATTTCTGTAAACCAAAACGATTGAATAGGCCCCCACTTAGGATCATTATGCAATGATCTTTAGTGCATTATGTCATATGGTCATCATTATCTGGAAACCAAATGATTGAATATCATTTAAAAATCCGTGATTGCATAATTATCTCCATCAACAATGTTACATGGAAGTGAAAGAATTTGTCGATAGAAATTTTATAGGAAAAATTGAAATCAGGTACAACATGTCATATCAGGAAATCAACTGGCCATATTGCTAAAAGTTGTTGTTCAATCCATTATAAACCATACATGAAGAGACCATGTGCCTGACAGGATCAAGAACAATGAGATAATATCAAACTCTAATTGGCAGTTGAAGACCATTCCCCAGTGACAATTAAGAAATACAGACGGCTAGGATGTTATTGATTTTTTTTGGAGAAATGATTATATTAGAAGAAATAAATAGGGTAGCAGGGCAAGGTGAAACTCTCTATCAATGTCACCAGCACAAATTCAACTATCTGATGAATAAGATTCAAATAGCAATTATAAACGATTGGAGGTTTGGATAGGTGGTCCTGAATTCTGAGGAAGATCCAAAAGCATCTTTAGGATGAAGAAAAATGTCAGTTAACATCAAAATATTAACTATTACAGTTCCTGGTTATTGACCAACTAGACTAGCATAAGAGCAAAAACTGCCAACGTTGAGAAAAAGAAACACTTAAAACCTATCTTGGTATAAAGATAATCATCACATAGAAGAAACATCGGTTTATAATAGAACATGATGATATTCTGGCTTTTCAATATTGATATTCTCAAAGCTATCATTATTTGGAAATGGAACAAAAGCGAACTTAGTGAAAAGCATAAGAAACTGCGACAGAGATTTCATTTATGTAACGTAGAATCAAGTGATCTTTCCAAGTTACAACTCAAAATAACAACCTTCCAACTGTGAATAAGACTATTAAAGTCGAATACTTGCACAAAGAATGTCATAATAACGACAGTCATAAGTCACTGCAACATGGTTGCAATAGCAAGAATCACTGGCTAAATGTTTTCTCACTAAATTTTATCAGAAAATAAATGGGAACTGTTCTCTCAAGCCTTTCAGAAACAATGTCATGGATAAATTTCTTCCTTTAGATATCACTTTAGCTTCAAAAAAACGTTGTACACATTTCAATCTGAGGTCCAACAATTGATAAAAAGATACATCTGGATTTAACCTAGAAAGTCATATATTCTTATGTTTTCAGCCATAGTAACATGTAGTATCCAATATGACTTTGTGCCAAAACAAAAAATCCCTTAATGTTTTTAGATCTTCCATGCAGTTTTACCTATTTTGTAAAAACTAAGTTACCGATAAAAAGATCAGACATGGAGGCTTCCATATAACACAAGGATGGAAACAATAAAGTAGCAGAATCCAGACAACAAGAACCAAATTGTAACTGCAAATACTGATCACAACATTTCCTATTTATGATACATTAGCAACTAGTTGGACAGCAATGAGTTTTTCTGCATGCATTCTGTTGGGGTTTTTCTTTATACTCTTTTCCTTTACCATGACACAGGACACCTGTTAAATTGGCAACTAGGGCCAAACTCCATGTGGATCAGCTCATTTATGGCAGCTGATATTTTTATTGGATCCCTCTCGTCGAGAGGTGTAGGATTGATCCAAAGATCATCCGATTCCGATAAGTATTTATGGAGATATGAATTTATTTTGTTTATATAATTATTATGAAGCCGACCAGCACTTAAGTAGGCTCAGAAACCCAATAGACGTGTCTACTCACCATCTACGTTTTAGTATAAATTGGTGAGGATTTGAAGTCATTTGAACACACATTCTTCAAGTGATCTCCTCCTCTCCACGTCTTGGGTTATTGGTGAAGGAGAGACACTTAGAAGAATACGTTGACCTTGAATGATGCCCTAGCTGCTGTACGATGTTGAAGGAGATCTGAACGCAGTAAGGAGAAACTTAACACGCTGTCATGGAGAAGTCTTGTCACAGAATCCTACGCTGTCCTAAAAGAGGTTTCTCTAACGCAGCAAGAAGAGATCCCAAGTTGCTGTCCTAAGAACCCTAAATGCAGGTCTAGAAGAGACCCTATGATGCTGATCTATGAGGCCCTAAATCCGCTGTCATCATGTACCCTATACGCAGCTATGAGGAGGTTCTATACACAGCTAATATAGGCCCTAAATGAAGGCCCTAATCGGCAGCTACAGAAGGCCTAAATTTGCAGTCTTATCCACCTAACCGCAGTCCTCCAAGGTCATATAATCCACAGTCAATGAGAGTTCTAACGCAGCAAGAGGAGGATTCCTATACGCTGGAAAGAGGAGGCCTTAACGAGCCCTAGCCGCAGTCAAAAGGAAGTCTATTCAAGCATGCCCTAGCCGCAGTCATACAACAGCTATATGATGCCTAATCTGACCTCTGTTTTGGACAGGGACAGTGTCAAGCTTCAGGCAGACA